>OX451345.1:36988115-37197998 GCA_949629155.1 Myopa testacea | reverse complement strand
TTTTACCCATTTTCAATACCAATGAGTTTCTAATGATAGACATTATTTTTGCCATGTTAATATCTCTATTCGTTCTCCTATACCTGTCACTCCTCCTTTAATGCGTTACAAACGGAAGCACTAAGTGAATATACCTTCATCACTTCGTGTGTAGGGAATAGAAACTTCAGTATAATAAAATTCACAATAATAATTCCTTTTTGATGTTCTCACTTTAAAAAATTTATATTATTTTGCACTTCTTTTTCAGGAAAATGTCTATTCTTTCTAGAAAATTTAATTTTTAATACAATGACGTAAACGTATGTTATTGTGTTGTCCAGCAACGCGGGCAGGGTTACTCTAGTCTTTTATATAACACTAGAGTAACCCTGCCCGCGTTGCTGGACAACACAATAACATACGTTTACGTCATTGTATTAAAAATTAAATTTTCTAGAAAGAATAGACATTTTCCTGAAAAAGAAGTGCAAAATAATATAAATTTTTTAAAGTGAGAACATCAAAAAGGAAAAAATTTATTGCAGACCCTGTTGCCTGTCACGTTCGTCGGCCAATTTGTGAACGTCTTCGTCGCGGCATTGTTGAATAATTTTTTTAATTTTTTTTTATGCAAAAGATTTTAATTTTAAGTGAAAGATTACAAATCAATAAAAAATGCCAATGCTCGCACTGTAAACTCGCACAACCTCAAGATCCTGCCTCGCTCTTCCCTTCCCTTAAAGCCAGCAATTGTGGTGTGGATCCCGCCTCCGGTCCCGGAATCGGGAGCCACCGTGCTCGGCTTAATTAAGAAGCAGAACCTGTCCTTAGGGGCGCAGGATTGGGAGATTCTCTCGTCCAATATCCCTAAGAATGGTGCTAATTTGCTAGTTAAATGACAATCAATATACACACAGAAATTAAATAAGTCAAATGACGCGAGCAAGCAGAGCCTTATACCGACAAAATGTAATTCGCATAAGAAAAAAAATACTTTTTATATAGGGAAAACACACCATCATATAAGTGCGCGTATAACGCATATTCGTAGAAATTTTTCGATGTTTTTTTTTTATAAACCATCAGTGAAAGTATACCTTTTCAACGCATATACTCGTTATGGGGAGGTCATAATTCACCATCATATATTACCCATTGGAGATTTATCGGAAGAAGCACAAGAAAAACGGAACAAAGACTATAGATACTATAGAGAGCACAACACAAGAAAGTGTTCACGTCAGGGTACCAATGAGGATTTATTTGGAATTCTCTTCATTTCTTCTGATCCTTACATTTCGTCTTTGAGAAAAAAATTTATTAAGACAACAATACCTCTAGATAGAGAAGCTGAGGAACTTCTAATGAAACCTACAGACGAATATTTTTTTGAAAATAAATAAGTATGTGTTATTGTAAATTGTATTTGTGTTATAAAATATGTAATAATTTATGTAAAAATGTTCCTATATTTAAATTTTTTAAATAAATAAATGATCATAAAAATGAAAAAAAAACCTGGTGTTCTTATTTTAGCAATGTTTACATACGACTATTTCTTTTTCATACTAAAGGCACACAATTTTAAGTATTGCGACATTTTTTTTTTTGGTCGAAATTGAGTATCCCAAACATTTAAATTGTTATACTGAAACAATAAGCTTTTAATATTGCATAAATAATACTTAATAATAAAAAAAACAAATAAGATAAAAAGGTTATTTTTTGACGCGACTTTGATTGAACGCGACTGACGTATCGAAATTGTTTAAAAATATAAAAAAAATACCTAGATATTTCGTACTTAGATTAGCGTAAAGATACATGTTTGTTCTTTCATTTGCAAAAACCCGCATTCAAATACCTTAATCTGATCAAAAGTTACAGAATTTTAATCGCGACTAAGTCGAAAACTGCAATTCTAGTCCACTGTGCGGCGCTCTTCTAATTTGGCAGCACTTCAGCTGGCAGGCGCAACTACGCGCTGAGTCACTTAATTTGAATCATTGTGGTGTACTTGGCGTAAACTTGCGCTCATTGAGGGCTACGGCGACATCGCATAAAATATACCAAGCAAGAGTGTTAACTTCGGCCCGCCCGAAGCTCATGTACGCTACACCCGGGCGTACGGCAACGGGGATGGTGCGGCTTCCGAGCGCCTTCAGTGGACAACAATTTGACCGACTTCAAAAACGACGCTTGTTAAATGTCGATGCTCGATGGCCATCAACTTAGCTAAGGCGCCGATTACAGCTTGCAATCTGTCGTCCGTTCTCCGTGCCGTGTGGTCAGCTAGATCACAACTGATCAACTGATCACAACTTCTTCAACATTATCGTCAGCAAGATTAACTTCAAGCACAATATTAAGCTTACGCCTACCAAATTACATTTAGAGCCGTCGTCGGCTTACTACCTTCGTTACAAGCGACACCCCCACCCCAAGCATAATGGACTCAAATTCTAGTTTGAATGAAACCAATTCAATGAAAAATAAAACAACCTACTAAAGTACACTTTGGCCCGCAGCAATTTTGATTGTGCTTCAACAGAAATATCAACACACCCACATCGCTAGACATCGCTATACATCGCTATATATGTATGTATGTATGTAGATATGTGTGTGTACAATGTGTATGGGTACAATAAGCAGCACACATTCGTAGAGAACAAGAGCGTATGTTAATAAACTGCTTACTGTTGTTGTTGTTGTTGTTCTTGCTGTTGAAGTCTTTGTTATCTGGTCCTTTGAACGCAAGAAGTAACCAAAACAGTAGCACAGGCGTGTATGTATTTGTATTTATTCGGTCTCGTACCCTCGTCTCGTATGCGGCACACAGCAGGTGGAGCTACAACAGTGAAGGATGCTAGGAAAAATATTGTCACGACCATAAAACATTAAAAGCAATATCGTACGATTACTAAAGATCTGCAGAACGTAACAACGGCCACAAACACTGACAATTTGCACTCCAACTGTATCGATAACGGTTGCGGTGGTTGCGGTGGTTGCGATTAGGTTGCCGGTGGGAAAACGTTGCAGCTGTCATTCACGCACCGCATGACAACAACGCCTGCAGTATACTTCAAGGCGCCTACTTGATTCTATTTACACGAGATTAGTTTGTGCTTCTCTTAGAATTTGGTATGTTTTTATACTCCACAAATTGAAATGCTATTTATTCATTATTCAGAAAATCCTTCTTCTCCTCAGCATGTGAAGCAAAACTCCGAACTTCGAACATTCAACGGATTTTAAGGCATTCAAGAGCCTTTTTGAAGAATTTGCAAGGGTTTTCACTCAATCAAGTATTTTGAAGTCTTGAAATTATGTACATATTAGATGCATGAGTGTTTGAATATCTCCCAATAAGCAATCATTCTTAATTAGACTTCTTCAAATGGGCTGCAACTTGTCGCACAAACACACACACACACACACACACACACACACTCACACACACTGACATCAATCGAACGTGTTTTACCTGTGTTCAGCTGCCCACTTGTATCGATCTGCTCCGAATACACTGCTGCTTCATTTCAGAAACAGGAAATATTTTTGCGCTGCGTCCCGCTACCAACAAATATACTGCTAACGTACTGAGGTCATCGAAAATTGGTGCCTGACCAGGAAGTGAAGTGAACTGAAGTAGACACACAAATACGCAAACAAGCAAACACACAAGACGCAAGACTTTGCATATAAATAGCTGAAATAATATTCTTTGCATTTCAGCATTTAATGCGAACATATTGAACACCGGAACACCAACCACTGGCAAAACACACACACACACACACACACAGATACTGCTCACAAGGCAGTGCTTAGCGTACATACCTCAATAAACGTTTATTGAAATTGAGGCTCCCTGCAGTTGCACACGCAAGCAGAAGATCAACACACACACACACACACACTGCTGCACACAAACCATTTCGACATGTTTCGGAATTTTTCTAGGATTCGTGGCCGCATTTGTTTTTAAGTTCTTCCAGAGATACTTTATAAAGTAATGACACACATTATTGGATTCTCAGTTTATATTTTTGCGTTCGTATGCGTGCTTGTGTGTGTGTGTTTCTTTGATGTGCTACTGTAGTGGTTACTGCCGAAAACTACAATTTATTGAAATTGAAAATCTGTTCACTTCTACAACGTTTTCATTAAAATCTTCCACATACATACTCGTAAACTTGCTTTGAGTGCTTAAACACTGTTATTGTTTGTTAGCTTCAGTATTACACGCACACATCCAAACACACTTTTGAGCTGTATTTGGTCAAGTATTGCATTGAAAATTCTTTGGATTTGCTTAACCGACACCATTTTCAATTGTGGTAACACGAGTAACGCAGGACTACTTCCAGACTTGTAGAGCAACGCAGGACTACTTCAACCGGGTTCGAACGGGTGTCTGCAAACGAGTGTCCGGAACTATTGTCAAAATTGTATCAAACGCCTCTGATTAGGATCTCAAAACTTCGTCGTGTTTAATAATCATCTCCACAAATAAATCCTAAAAGAAAACTTAAATTAAGCGTTATTGAATTACACACACACACATAGGGACTTCTAACTAATAACTAAATGTTCGCATTAATTATAAACTAATTTGTTAAGCAGAATCTTGAAATGATTTAACGCACAAAGTTTGAAGAAAATGTTTGGCAACAATTTATTACTGAAGCGAGTATCTGCGAGTATCTGCGAGCGCGTATAAAACTATGAAGAAGAGCCAAAGTTGGAGAAATCAAGGACTCGCACACACACGTCCACATTTTCCCAAATTGTACCAGCAACGAGACAAGGAAGTTATACTGGGTGCAGAAACATTCGCTTATGGTATTGTAAATTCTTAAATGAAATTCTTTCACACCACCCTGTATATGTACCTGGGTGCATACGTATATGCATGTACGTATGCATGTATGTACGTTTGTGTTTGTACGTTATTAGAGTTAGGTTAAATGTTGTTGTTGCACGTGTGCCTGAAGTTTTAATTATTTTATATTTCTTAACTGGCATTTCTTTGTTGTATTACAAATTAGAATACATTACAAATTCTGCTCATTTCTCCCGGGACCAAAACGTAAACATTACTTCGCAATAGAAGATGGCGCTGATGAGGCACACAAGCAATTGGTGCGCCCAATTAATTTGGTGCGCACCTTCTAGTCCGCCCAAGCAATTTGGGGCGCCCAAGCAATTTCGTGCGCCCTTTAGACACAAAGGATGCAAACACAAGTTATGCAGAAGTTTGCGGCTACAAAGATGGTTCCTTGTTGCACGAAAGAACCCACCCAATCTCACCCGCCATTTTACGCCACAAACAAACTTGTTGGTGTTATTTTTTGGGAACCCCATCCGGCCCCGAAACGGGGCTTCTCTTCCCTTAGTTTCGGATCTTGTTAGACATTCAATGATGCTCATATCAATATATGTATTGTACATAAATTTAAGTAATCAAATATATTAAATAACTCTTTGCTTAAATTGAGAATTTATACTATTCTTTGTCAAAAAACTACACGCGGGAATACACGATCTACGATTACTTCCCAGACAATTCATGTAATTCAGGGGAATATTTGATCGAACACATTTGCTCAGCATTGAAAATAATCAACGCAATTGGAAAACGCTCAAGGGAATATTGAAGATGACTAGCAACAACCGCCACCAAGAATCACCATCGCAGGGCACCCGCGGCAGCAGAACCAAAGCTGCTTTCCCTGCACATGATTTCCAATTCAGTCCCATTCTTAGCCGCGCTGCTTATTCGACCGTTAAATACATGAATTTGCACTCATTATGCGGCGACCAACGAATGCCCAACGAATGGTCGTTGCAGTCTTATGAATGGGTGTTGCTTGCCGTCTGTTCTGGTGATGTGGTAATGAAAATAATGATTGCGTTGACAGGATGCGTTCGCGTTTTAAGGGTGGGCCATGGAGTGCGCCGAATAACCTGCACCGGCTTAAACAATATCAATCTCATCTTTTTTGAAATCATGCTTCAGTTTAATCAGTAACTGGTGCCAATGCGGCAATTGATTG
Source organism: Myopa testacea (assembly GCA_949629155.1). Lineage (NCBI taxonomy): Eukaryota > Metazoa > Arthropoda > Insecta > Diptera > Conopidae > Myopa > Myopa testacea. The sequence continues at coordinate 37,191,951 of OX451345.1, read as the reverse complement.
CTTAAAAATCGAAATATTCAATTCATTTGCTAAATGAAAAAGATGACGGGACAAAGGATTCCCACCATACTGAATATGGGAGTGAAATGTGAAGGATCAGTAAGTATGATCATTAAGTGAGATACGATCCAAAGTTTTATGACCCAGGGTAAAAAGCTCATCACACATTCTATTAAAAAATAGACAAAGTAAAAGCTTTGTTTTCGATAGAAGGGGGAAACTGCAGGAAAGTGGGAAAAATACAACCGCGGCAGAAAGTAACAAACTGTTTTCCAAATTCTTTATTTATTATACCCTACACCTTAAGGTTAAGGGTATATTCACTTTGTCACGAAATGTGTAACACATAGAAATAGAGATGATAGGTATAGAAATATAGTATATATACAGGGTGTAACGCATAAGGTACGCCAAAAAGCTAGGACGGGTAGGTTGGGTCGAGACAAGAAAAAAATCGTATGGGAGGGGGGGGGGGTGCATTTTCCTCCGTTTAGGCAAGCGGGGCCATTTTCTAAAAACCTGACTAAACATCGGAAAAAAATATTAAAAAATAACGGTTAGATCTAGATAACTTTTGCTCACTGATTTTCAAAGCCAAATATGCGCTTCTTCATATCCCTTCTAAATTAGGTCCCTACGTCAAATAGTTTTTGAGAAAATTAATGTCGAATTTAGAATTTGGTATAAAAATTCCGAAAAAAAGTTTTTGGTTGCAATTTTTTTGTTAAATTACGGTATTAAGTATAAAAATTTTTCCGACCATAAAATTCTTTAATACATATACTATATATATATATATATATAGGTATAGTATATATATTATTAATCAGCGTGACCTCCTGAATCGATTTAGCCATGTCCGTCCGTCTGTCTGTCTGTCTGTCTGTCTGTCTGTCTGTTGAAATCACGATCACAGGAGAACCGGTGAAGATATCGTGATGAAATTTTACAGAAATATTCTTTCTTAGGGTGTGCAGGTTGGTATTGAAAATGGGCAAAATCGGTCCACGACCACGCCTATTTTTTAGTAAAAATGTGATATCAGCCGTTGTTTTTTAGTTGACATCAAAATTTCATTTCTGGGTATAGAGCAACTTCATCCCTTGGTATGTCAAATATGGGCGTGATCCGCCCACTTTTAGGTTATACAGGCAAAAGAGGGTCTTAAATGGTTATATTGTTAAATATGTAATCTTCCCGAATCAAACTTTACATAACAACATCTCTTCTAATGAAACATTACTACAGCAAAACTGGGCGCGGTCCACCCACTTTTACACTGCTTATACAGCATAGCTCATGAAAACAAATTTATTACCACGGAAATAAAGCTTAAATTTTAACACAATAATAAAACTACTAAGCCAATTTTTTTGTTTTGAAAACGGGTAACGACCACGCCTACTATTTATACCCGTCTGTGATTAAATGTGATTATAAGATAGCGTTCCTTATAACCACATATTTCTTCCAGTTTTTAAGATATGATAATGAAATTTCAACATCGAGCGACATTATTATATTTTAAGCTGCAGAAAATGGGCGTGGCGCGCATACTTTTAGGTTACATGGACGGAAGGGTAATATGGCACAATCGTCCTACATAAATCCTTATATAAGTCTGTAATTTTATGATATGTTATCAATTAAAATGAAATTTTGTATAAATATTCTTTGTTCGGATTTGTAAACGATCAAATAAAACGTAAGACATATAAATATAGAATCAATTCATAAAAAAATGCATTGGTATAAAACCTTAATTCCTAAAAACTTTTAAGGTGTAGGGTATCTAAGATTCGGCCAGGCCGAATATAGCTTTCTTACTGGTTTATTTATTTAGTACAATTTATGCAGTATTAATTAATACACAAATATTTTTAAGACAGTACTGGCAGCAACTAAGGCCTTCGACTGATAAAAATAGTTAGAGAGAGAAAGGATAGAGAGAAAGAGAACAAACACACTTTAAACATCCATTGCGCATGGTGATTCGAACCACCGTCCTCAAGGTTGAAAGGCAAGTGGCATTGCCTTCTGCGCCATCGAGGACCGCTACAAATTTTTCAACTTCCCGTATAAATACGACACGAGTTCCCTCGTGCAAAAACATTGTACACCTTGAAATGCATAGTTTCACTGTAAATAATTTCATAATGAAAAAATGCAGACATTATTTTATATATGTTTTAATAGCATAATGGAATAAATATTGAATGGCAACAGTAAATTAAATAACTAGAATAATAATCACTGTTTTTAATATTCAGAAAAGCATTTGACTAAAGTATAAAGTAACTACGCACTCAACTATGTAAATGGAATATTAGCCTTCGAATGGTTTCAAAGTTTCGTGTTGATTACAGATCAATAATAAATAGTATGATTACTAAATGTTTAAAAATTAGTATATGTAAGAGTGTATTTTGATTGTAAACAATAAATGCTAGGTGTTGGCTTGGATTACTATTATAGAGATTAAGATTTTCTGACTATAGTAAGATTTTCCTTCTTCGTTTGTTCAAATGTAACTCAACGAGAATAAATGCTCCAATATCTTATTAATGCAAAAAACTATAAACAAATTTAGTTTCTCGACATGATTTCAATCGCTGCTGTTGAAACGCGTACATTGAAACGGGGCGAAATATTTTCCGCCAGTGTTACTTATTCAGCAAACAATTTGTGTACAAACTTTTCCTTCATAATTCTTTTTACAGAGCTTCCAGAGCTTATATAATTTTGAAAATATTTTCTATAACATTTATATAGTCTCTCATAATATTTATAGATCCACAAACGCCGTTTGGTATTTCTTCGCACCTATAAATATAAACACAAAAGAAGATCTTCAAATACAAACACGCAAGTAAAACAAACATTTAAATTATAACAAACCTCAAATTGTAACAACAGAACCTCACAATTACAGAAACAGTTAAATTCATTGGAACAAATTAATATATGCCGACTGTTCCATATCGTGCTCGCATGCTCCTGGATCAACCCTTCAACAAGCACTTCGTGTAGAATTCTCGATCGATGGCATCATTCGGTATAAAGTTGGCCCACTTAAAGATGAGGGACAGAATCTCTGCAGCCTGCAGATGCTCCAAAGCGATACTAAGGAAACAGTTCCACGTATAGAAAAAATGCCGATTCACATTCTCCACCGGAGTCACACATGCGCAGTTCACACACGCCAAGCGGCCCTGCTGCAGGTCTACAAATTGTTCAAAGCAACGCGCCCATGCGCCGAATTGAAAGCCTTTGCCCATCTCCAACAGTAATTCCGGCTGTCCGTAGTTCAAGACTATGGGCAGAACTTTCTCCATATTCTGCTCATTCAGGTAAAATTTCGCTAAGACGTCGAACAGCGCCGGCACCTGCGTAAGCACATTAAAGCACTTGATCTGTTCGTTGCGCGACCAATAGTAACGCAGCAGCACGGCGCCGAGTGCATGGAACTGGCAATAATTGTCAAAACGCAGGGGAAAAGCGCAGTTGTCGCAGCGCACAATATCCGTGGATGCATTCAGCTGCTGGAATCCGGCTGCTATGAAGTCACGGGAGATCTCATCCATCTCCCAGATGAGTTCCGGATTCAAATAGTTGAAGTACATTTCGTAACAGTTTTTCTGAGCCTGATCGGGGCTGTCACCGTTCTCCTGCATCACTTGCTGCAATTTTCCCAACAATGCTACAATTTCACGCGCTGAGTATTCATCAAAGAGAGCGCGATAGCGCTCGACGCAGTTGGTGTTCGAAATTTTAGCGCTCTTGAAAATCAAATACAAATTGTAGAGCGTCTTTTCTTCAGCTGTGATGTGCTGTTGCAGTTCTGGCTGCGACGGGCGTCTATCTTTCTGTGAGGTCGGCGCTGACTTGCGCATTCGACAGACGATTTCCTCATCGTCCTGCTCGTAAATGGCTTTGATATCTTTGAACGGTAAGGAACGTTCACTGGAAGGAATTAGTTCACTAACAAGCTTCTGCTGCTCCTCCGCAAATATGTTGAACTTATATTTGATAATATTTTTGCCAAACTTTCCCGTCACAGTAAGAAGGGCATCCTTGAGGTGACGTTCGGGGCCCTTCTGATTTTTAAGGTTATCACAAAAAGCGTTTTCGAGCACGTACAGTCCCTTTGGTGGGGGTATGTGCTGCTCATTGGTTTTCCACTGGTGGCTTCCCCCACTGGCGCCTAAGCTGCTACTGCACTCCCTTGTGCCACCTGAACTTCCGCCAGAGCTATTGTTGTCGCCGTTGCCTACAATCATTCCTACCATCGAAATATACGTTCACATAAAAGAAGGCAAAATAAACCTACCTTCGCATTGTGTTATGGCATCAAATATAACAGAGAGATCATTGAGTAATTCGTACTGTTGTCGGTCAATCAGGAAATTCTTTATCTGATTCAGGACATTCAGTGCGAAATCATCGCGAGCCTTGTCTGCAAAATACTTGACATGCTTGCGCATCAAGCAGGCGCATTCGAGAAGCTTGTCGTCGCGCACCAAACGACACGCATGTGCTTGCAGCGTAAATAGCTGGACGCTGTAAAGCGAACCTGTTTGCGTAAAGATGACGATCTCCTCACCCAAAACGCGGCAGTCGACGATGCGCTCAAACTGGTTGCACCAGAGCACAACACTGGAGGTGTGTACATCGAACACATAAATCCCCAGCTCAGTATAGGTAAGCAGAAAGTCCTGCGTCAGCATTTGCAGCTTGCCAAATTGCAAATTCTGTGGCTGATAGTCAAGCACTTCGTCGTTTTCCTCATACTTGGCCGATGTTTCGCAGGACTGGTGATTAATATTTCCTTCATCTGCATCTAAATTGAGTTTGTGTATTTTTGCTGGGGGCGTCGCCAGGGCTGCTTTGAATTGATGCGTCTGAATGACGTCGCCTTCGAAATCAACTTCCCACAGGCGCGATCCGGGCCGTGCACAGTAGATGCGCGACGGCCGAGCACTTTCATTAGAGGACATAGCAAAGCACGCACCGTATAAACCATCGCGTGGACGATTGCCAATCTGTTGGAATAAAGGTCTTCATTTACATTTAATTGCAGTAGAGTAGGATTTAAAAATAAAAATAAACCTGTAAAGATATTTAACAATACATAGATGTGAGTAACAAAAACAGGGATCAACTTAAAAATTAAAGAAATGCAGACCAGAAAATTACTAGGAAAAATTATTTTTAAAAAATCTGTTAGGCGAATTGCAATTGTCCTGGCATGTTTTATTATATGCCGGAACAAGTCACGTAACCACGTGCGGTAATAAATAGTCGATACATATGTAGGTAATGATAAGAATTAACATTTTCCTGAAGCTGAGCAATGCAGCTCACCTGCTTGTACTCCTCGAACTCCGTGTTGCAGAGGATACATTTGGAACAATTCGACACTAGCAAAAGCGATTCAAGATCGTCGAGCTGGACAATTGGCGATTCCAGAAAGAGAATCGGATGAACAGTCATATTCAGTAGGCTGCGTCCCTGTAAAAGCGACAGTGTTTGCATTCAATGCTTGCGTTTGTAGTCTAATTGAGCTTACAATAAACGACGATAGCAGCACCAAGTTGACCTGGCCTCTAGAATCTCCGTAGTAGAACTGCTTTTCATCATGCGTCCAATGTATGCAGGTAACATGCACCGACTGATCACTGCTCAGATTTGTATAGATGACTTGTGGCGCTGCATTCGCTGACAAGTTGATCGCATAGACGCATATTATGGAGCGTTGTGTCCCGAAAGCTACGTGTTTCTCATTCGCAGAGATGGCCAGGTGCGAGACCGACCCGTGTTTGTTGGGTATTAGATGCAGAAACTTACCCGTCCGACGATTGAACAAGTAAAGAGAACCTGAAGTGGCGCCAAGGATTATATAGTTTTTTGAGATATCGAAGCAGGTGTACTGAAGTTGTAGAAGTAAAAAAACATCAAGCAATCAAAATAGTTAATTACTTTGCTGACCTAGAAACCACAGTTCGGTCAACTCACCTTAATCCGATTACTATGCTTCAGCGGCATATGTATAGCCAGCGAATAATCGATAAAGTTGGACAGACAGAATGAGTCCGTCATTTTTCCGCTTGACGGAGGCTTCTCAATTTTCCAAGAAATTTTGCAAATAATATGCAGAATAGTTAATATACGCTATTTCACAACACCTTAAACCAAACAATAGATTTTTCATTGAAGTAAAATCTTCAAATCTTATGAATGAAACGTCCAGCAAAAACAACGAAAAAATTAAAATTGATTGCATGAAAAGAGATACAAAGGCAGCACCGATGTAAAACTGTGGATAAAACAGTTGTTGATAAATCCGTGGTGATTTATTTAACAATGGCCTAGGCTGTACGCAGTATTTTTTGAAACGGTTTCACTAAGGCCCATATTACATTGCAAACAGTTGTTCGATCAAACAGTCCAATGAAATGAACTATTTCACTCTCCCGTCAAATCTGTTTGCTTGCTATGTTACATTGCAAACACAACAGTCAAACACTTTCCGTAGTATATATACATATTTGGAGTTGCTTTGTGCAATTATTTTCACGCAATCCTCCTTCTTTATTACACCACACAACAACCCTGTTCTGTTTGTAGTTTGCACTCATCGCCTGCAAACAGAGTATTTGCTATGCCAACAGTTCATCCGTTTCAATTCCCTCACGGATGAACTGAGAGTTGACAGCTTTATACAGAAAACAAAAACAATGTGACTGTTCGATCAACCAACTGTTTGCAATGTAATATGGGCCTAAGTTAATGGGAGAGAGAGAGATGAGGAAGAAAGAGAAAAGTACACTCTGGTATCGTTTGTAAAGAATTTCTGAAACGAAAATAGAACCTGCTTCTCAGTTTCTTTTGACGCGCACAATTAAGCATTAACCACAACCAAGGCTACAGGCTACAAGATACCAGAGATAATGAGATAGGACACTTCGAATTCGTCGCAAAACACAATGGCATTATTTATTTCTCATTTTTACTTTGGTATAAAGTAGTCGCTGTGCTGATGTTTTGTTGCAAATACGAAGTTGTTCGCGTATTGCCAAAAAAAATTACGATTAATAAATCCAGAATGGTCGCATTTATATTTTTTTATTTATTTTCTAACATTTTTGCAAATGAAGTATTGTTATACATCTTGATGCACTTGGGGGGTCAAGCATCCGTTCGCACCTACCATTTTAGGTTTGGGAAACTTCACCACCTTTGTTTATATATGGTGAAATTTATATTTTAAAAGCCAATGGCCTTGGCTATACGCAGTATCTTGTGAAACGGTTTCATTCAGTTCGTTTGGGAGAGAGAGAGGAAGAAAGACAAAAGTCTATACTCTAGTATCGAGTGTAGAGAATTTTTGAAACGAAAATGGACCCTGCTGCATTAAACACAATCAGGGGCGCAAGACGCAGATTCATTTTTTAACTGTCAAAATTACACGGGCTCTTATGGAGATCGAGAAAAAAGTTTGCTTTCCATTTTGCTTCCCTACTTTGCTGCCGAATTTTGCGTCCCGCATCCGAACTAATTCTAATTTTCACGGATGCAAAAGCCTTCTTGTTCTTCTTCGTTGTTTGTATTTGTTTACATTTCATTCTTGTTTCTATTTCAGCTGCTGTAAAATTATGTGCGTATTTTACTGTTGCTTTTTATACCCTACACACGAAGTGAATAGGGTATATTCACTTACTGCTTCCGTTTGTAACGCATTAAAGGAGGCGTGACAGGTATAGAAAAGTATATATATTCTTGATTAGCGTGACCTCCTGAGTCGATTTAGCCATGTCCGTCCGTCTGTCTGTCTGTCCGTCTGTGGAAATCACGATTACAGGAGAACGAATAGAGATATCTTCATCAAACTTGGCACAAATATTGTCTGTCATTAGAAACTCATCGGTATTGGGCAAAATCGGACCATTACCACGCCTACTTTTTATACTGAATATAAATTCTTCCATGGTTATAGCTTAATTTCTCAGCTTGTAGAACGAATTTGGAGTTGAAATTTTGTCCACAAGTCCACTGTCTCTGATCAAAACAGATCACCAAAAATGGGCGTGGTCCGCCCACTAATTAAATAAAACTCGTTTACAGGAGCACGAATAGAGATATTTTTATCAAATTTGACGCGAATGTTGTCTATCATCAGAAACTCATTCGTATTTAAAATGGAGAAAATCGGACCATTGCCACGCCTACTTTTTATAGTAAATATAAATTAATTCATGCTTATAGCTCAATTTATCAGCTTGTAGAAAGAATTTCAGGTTGAAATTTTATTCACAAATCAACTGTCTTTGACTAAAACAGACTACCAAAATGGGCGTGGTCCGCCCACTAATTTCACACAAACTTTGGCATCACGTGGTCACGACTTGTGAAACCAAATGAGAAACCACGGTGTGTAGCCACCGATGGTATCGCCATAGCAGTAGTGAAACCGTTTAAATGATAATGCGGCTAGCCAAGCTGATTTCATAACTAAACGAATCCGCGGTGAAACATGAAACTGCTGATTTTTTCAACACACTGAAAGACAGAAAACAAGAACAACAATATGGTAGCTCAGTCAATTTCACACAAACTTTGGCATCACGTGGTCACGACTTGTGAAACCAAATGAGAAACCACGGTGTGTAGCCACCGATGGTATCGCCATAGCAGTAGTGAAACCGTTTAAATGATAATGCGGCTAGCCAAGCTGATTTCATAACTAAACGAATCCGCGGTGAAACATGAAACTGCTGATTTTTTCAACACACTGAAAGACAGAAAACAAGAACAACAATATGGTAGCTCTCACGCATAGTGTACATAAATTCAACAGCTCATAAAAAATAGACGTCAAACCGATTTTTGAAGCGGCGAATTCGAAGTGTCCTATCTCATTATCTCTGCAAGATACTAACTGCAAAAGTAGCTAACTTCCAGCACTAACAGTGCTTCCAGTGATAGCGGCGTGAAGCCAGCAGCAAATGTCAAAACGCAAATCTTTTTATATGTAAAACGTAAACAAACACAAAAGAAGAAGAAGCATAGCTACGCCGCCAGAGAAAAATAGAATTCGATCGACTGCAAGCGGCGTTAAGCCTAGCGGCTGGCTGCAAGATGCATAACGGCTAACCGCAGATACGTAGCGGCACTGGAAATCAATGTTTTTTTTCTTGTTCCCCATAAGGGACAATGTAATTTTGACAGATGCCGCTTGTATCTTGTAGCCTGTAGCCTTGGTTGTGGTTAATGCTTTAGAGGCCTGATTAGTCGTAATTATGATGCCGTGTTTACACGGGGGACACGTGTCGCACGTTTGGAACTATTCATCGACCATGTCCCCGACAGCGTTTACACGGGGGACAGATTGGATTGTGGATCGTTGTGACATGGATGATTTTATTGCATGATTTTTTAATACTTTTTGCTAACATTTGCATAGCTTTAGCTACCAATTAAGAATTTATAATAGTTTTCAAAAATTCCTAGAATTCAATAAGTCAATACTTGATTTCCACGACTGCCGCCCCCGACATTGTGCCGCCCAGAGTGGACCGACACCCCCACCCCACCCTAGCTTCGCCACTGTATTTATACCCGTCTGTGATTAAATGTGATTATAAGGTAGCTTTCCTTATAACCACATATTCCTCTAGTTTCAGTTTAAATTTTTTCAAAACTTTTAGGTGTAGGGTATCTAACACTCGGCCAGGCCGAATATAGCTTTCTTACTGGTTTAATTTCAGATATACTTCACGAACATTGGTCACAATAAACATTAAGGGCCTTATTCAGAGAGTCACGACGACGACGTTATTGGGTGACCCTCTTTATGCTTTTCGTCAATTACAAAAAAATACATTAGAAAATGTCAAAGTCGACGAAAAACACAAAGAGGGTCACCCGATAATGTCGTCGTCTCTTAATAAGGCCCTAATAAGGTGTTTCCATAAAATGGTTTTTCCAGGTTTTTGGAATAAACTGTTTTAAGCCCCAAAACCACTCGTAAACTGTTTTAACTCCCGTGAAATTTTTGTTGCTATTCCAGCGCTAAACCAAAATGCGTTTGGTTTTTAGCCTCAGTTTTTAGTTTGCAAGTCTGTTTCGAAGTTCGGAATTGCAGACACACTATCTTTCTCTTTTTCTAGTGCCAATAAGTTAGAAAGATATAATTTATGTCACCAAACTATTCTGCCAAATGCCAAAAAAAACTCGATATACTGAGAGGAATTTGTTATTTATGATGTACGATTTTTCGCTTTCCAAATTCTGTAAACTTGCGAATTTCATCACCATACCAAAATATATTTCAACAATTTTGAATATTATTGTTATTTTATTCACTGTATTATAAATTAAAGCGATGCACAATTTTAAAAATATCTGCTTAAATATACAAACAAAACAACAGCTGTTTGTTTCTTCTTTTCGGTTTGACAGCCCGGACCGGATTATGTATGGAAACACTAGATCAGCTGATCGATTTTCGAACACCTTAACCGGATTAAATATTTTTATGGAAACAGGCTATAAGGTGCAGTGTTAAACGCAACGCACGACGCACTTATATAGGTACCACAGTAAAGGCCTGATTAGTCGTACTTAACACTTATAAGTTTGGAGAACTTAGTTGTTTACGGGTTTCAGGGGATACCGGCACTTCTAGTGTAGCCACTATTTGACCTAATGTTCGAAATTGGGTATTTTTTTGGTTTTGTGGGATTTTACTTGATTAGAAATAGATTGCAATTGTCTTCGATTTGCAATCAGCAGCAAAATTTTAGTATTTATATTTACATTATTTTTTATATTATTTATTATAGTATATTATGGTATTTTGTTATAATAGAGGCGATTTCGTATAAATTTATTGTTTAAAGACTATTTTATTGAAATCCCATTAAACTATAAATTCGGCAAGCAAAGACGACGTCTTCGAAAAAAGCGTCAAGTTCGATCTGGCCACGCGTTTTGGCTGTCACTTAGTTCGAACTTAGCAAAATATCAAAATGTATTTGATATTCCCCTCGTAAGTAAGTACGACTGAACGGATACACAGGTTTCCATAAGCTAGAAGTGCATTTTGACAGCACGTCAAGTTCTTCGAAGTGCTTGTAAGTACGACTAATCAAGTCTTAAGACTTACAGGGCTATTCTCGTTGTCAGCTTGACATGAAATTGTCAAGACAAGTTGTCACGGTGCTTGTCAATGCTTTTCAAATTGGTATTCTGGTTGTCAATTGACACAGTGAAAGCTTTAATGCAGTAACATGCTGAAAAGCTTAGTGATACAGAAACCAAAATGTAATTTTTGACAAATGGAACATGAAATGGCAAAGGAAAATACGAACGGACTACGGCAGAGCAGCTGGCGCACTATGTGCAGTTCATGTCCACCATGTGTGGAATGTGCTGAATATCAAAGAATATGCAATATATATTATTATTTATTTAAATTTTATTATTTAAATTGTTTATTTATTTATTTAATTTGTTATTTAATTTATATATTATTTGTTTAAAACCAGATCCTGAAACCTCTTTCAATGTAAGTAGCACCAAAGAATATGTAATAATATATTTATATTTTATATTAATATTATAAAATATTTTCATTGAAAGTGTTTCAGGACCTGGTTTTAAACAAATAATATATAAATTAAATAACAATTTAAATAAATAATAATAAATAAATTAAAAATAACAAAAAATTTGCTGTTTCTCTTCTGTTCATTTGCTGTTTTGTTCTGAAAATGTAGTTGTCAACAGCTATTTGGCTCGTGACAAATTTGTAAAGAAAAGAGCTTTTATGTGACAGTCAGAATAGCAATGTTGACAACTTGTCAAAAACATGGTTGTCAACTAAAATATGACAACGAGAATAGCCCTGTTAATTTCCATTTGACAACTCTCCATATCTTTTTTCGTTAGACCAAAACAGCTATATGTAACAGCGTTTGACAGTAATTATAAAAAACAAGCATGAAATGCTTGGAATGCATTCCAACTCTTTTCAACGTGTTCCAGAAGCAGGGCTGCCAAGTATATTTTTAATATTCCCCGAATTCCCACAGAAAATTACCCGAATGTGAATTCAATTCCTCAATCTAAGAAAAATTTCTTATGTTTTTATTCAATTCTTAATTCGTAATTTTTTTTCAATGAATTATTCCAAAAATAAAAATTATCTAAAATGAAATATTAATTATTGAATATTATTTGAAATATTATTATAAAAATTCTTAAAAAAAACTGTTAATATAAGTTGCCGTTTCGGAATTCCTAGAAAGTAACAACCAACAGACTCGATCTAAACTAGCCATAATTACTTGTTTCTTGATAGTGTTGTAAAAGCGGAAAATTCAAGTAATTTTTTTTTATTGCATGGTATATTTAGAATTTTCGTTTTTTACAATTCATTTAAATACTGCTAAATTACCCAAAGTTTTCGTTTATCCCCTCTTTCAAAAGGGGATAGTAAATTACCCGCCACTTATGGAAATACCCACAACTTGGCAGCCCTGTTCAGAAGTGAGTTAAAATATCTGAACAAACCTGCGAAAAATCGAAAATAACCGAAACAGTGATTTGTTTTAAAAGCACTTACTGTCCAACCACAACGCAACGATGCGACGTCGCAAACGATAACGATTTCACTCTCTCGAAATCTTCGAATAAGTGACATATGTCGTCATAAATTATTTACATTTTATTTTAAATAAAAATAATTTGAATAATTTCCTTGTTTGACAATTCGTTTGTCAAATTTATTTACATTTTTTGGGGAATTTGAAGAATTTCATCGAAAAGTAGGGCATACTGTTTTTCAAAAAATGAGAAAATCGGAAGAAGTTGTCAGAAAATTAGAAAATTTTATGACGACGTGAGAGAGCTCAACGACGTGTTCCATTCCATTTTTCTATAGGAACATCGCAATCGATTGCGACGTCGTTGCGTTGTGGTTGGACAGTTAAGCAAATAAAATTATTGAGTAGATGAATTCTTATTTCGTAGTAAATAAATGTCACATAACGCTGTGAAGACGAACTTTTTTTAATCGAAATCTATTTTTTCATTGTGCTATTGTGAGAAATTGGTTTTTGTTGTAACGCAGGTTTGGTATTATCCAGCTGGAGCCATAAAAAAAACAATGGCAGAGCGACCGAACAATTTATTTGTTGGTAGGTTTATCGATTTATCAAAAGAAAGGTTTTGTTAAGGCTAAGGGCGTAAAATATTGCGCGGCCGGCTGCCGGTATGAGTGACACGGAAGGAGAGAAAGATATTTCTCCTCGCACCGACCGTGGTCAGGTTTGTGTATATTTTTAGCTTTTCGGCGCCATGGTAACCTAATAGTTTTTGATGTTTGAATTGATGTAATGTATAATATTTTAAGCGCCCAGCTGCACACGTCCACGCATACCACCTGGCGAGCTTAATCTAAATAATCTCAACATGCGGCCTCATCCACCCTCTTCACTCTCCTCGACATCATCTGGTTCAGCTTCGTCCACAATGTCTGCATCATCGGCCTCAAGTTCCTCGTCACACTTGCCGCTGCCTCTGGCAACACGTTACAGCTCGCCCGCTACGGCTAGCTTTGTTGGAGCGGGTGTACCGCCACCACCGAACGTGCCAATGGTTATACCAGGTAAGGGCTAAAAGTAATGTACATTTTCCACAACAAAAATAACCACGAAATAATCACACGTTACAAATACATTCCTTTTTATAACGACCACACTCAGATCGCACTCGCGAGCGTATCAAACAGCAAGCATGCGGCAAGCTTCAACTTGGTCCGACTTCACAAGACGTCTACCAGTTCACCTCTGACGACATGGAAGATCTCGGAGAAATAGGACGTGGTGCATTTGGCGCTGTAAACAAAATGATTTTCAAGAAAATCGATATGGAAATGGCGGTGAAACGCATCCGTTCTACAGTCGATGAGAAGGAACAAAAGCAGTTGCTTATGGATCTCGAGGTAGTCATGAAATCAAACGAGTGCAATTTTATTGTGCAGTTTTATGGCGCACTTTTCAAAGAGGGGGACTGTTGGATATGCATGGAACTCATGGATACTTCATTGGACAAATTTTACAAGTACATTTACGAACGTAAGCACCAACGCATACCAGAGTCGATATTGGCCAAAATAACAGTCGCCACAGTGCAAGCGTTGAACTATCTCAAAGAGCAGCTGAAGATTATACATCGTGATGTTAAGCCAAGCAATATATTGCTGCATAAGCGTGGTGACATAAAACTTTGCGATTTTGGCATTTCTGGTCAATTGGTAGATTCCATTGCTAGGACTAAAGACGCAGGCTGCAGACCTTACATGGCGGTATGTAGAGAAGATTAGTGTCTGGATAATAAATAAGATGAGATTGGATTAATAAGGCAATTTTTTTCATACAGCCGGAGCGCATTGATCCCGAGCGAGCCAAGGGATACGATGTGCGAAGTGATGTTTGGTCCTTGGGAATCACGCTCATGGAAGTCGCCACGGGAAACTTTCCATATCGCAAATGGGATTCAGTATTTGAGCAATTATGCCAGGTAATTTTGTTGTAAATCTGAATTTCCATTTCAAGAAATACACCTATAATCTTGATTATTTTAGGTTGTACAGGGCGATCCACCACGCTTAGAACCTTCATTCAATGGTATGGAGTTTTCCGTTGAGTTTGTTGATTTTGTAAATACATGGTAAGTTTTGTAGGAAATGATTATTGATTTATGGATTAGAAATTTAATAGAAATTTTTGGATTAGAAAAAAATTCAAAAAACATCTTAGTTATTGTAGAGCCGATTAAAAAAAATTATTCCCATACCGGGAATCGAACACGGGCCTTCTGGGTGAAAGCCAGATATCCTAGCCACTAGACCATATGGGATACGTTGTTGTTAGTTATTGATCGGCTTTTCATACAATATGAAATGTAAGACGTGGTCAGCTTGGTGTGTCAGAAACATTTTGATAGGCCCTGATCCACTGACCATATATCTAACATATACCTTAATTTTATTCTAATTTATTTTAACAGCCTAATTAAGAATGAGAGTGAACGTCCCAAATACAGCCGCCTTCTCCAAATGCCATTTATTCTACGCGGTGAACGCAGTCACACCGATGTCGCTGCTTATGTCATTGACGTACTGGAGTCTATGGAGAGTGATGGAATAACGCAGTTCACTACGAATCAGCCGGCGGAAAGTTAATAAAATTACCCAAACTAACAATATGAAGACGTAATACCAACACAAAAAACGTTACCACAGTCGTTAGTTTTAAGCATCATAAAGTGTGAAAAACATGTAAATTGTTGAAATTATCGGGTCTTTTGAGTAGATATAGAGACGGTCTTGTAAAGTTTATAATTGTTGCTTACCCTAGATCTATGTATGTGTATCGCAGACATTGAAAATGACAATGATTGTGCGATTTTAGTTTATATGGTTTAGAACTCTTAGATACTTCAATTTCTTAAGTTAATAAAAAATGGTATGTTCAAAATCAAGCAATATTTATGCATTTGAAAAAGAGTATTTACAAGCAACAAAGCTACTAAAAAGCTATTAAAAACCCGCAATTTTTAGTTTGAGATAGCAGAAACGCATAGCAAAATTTTAGGCATATCGTTTTTTGTAAATACTTTTAGGCACATATAGACACGTAAGCCACAATATCTAATGTGTGTATACATCACTTAGTATTACAAAAGTGAAACCGCTTAGTTTTAACGTAGGCTATATAAAATTTTTAATACACATGCAAAACTATTGTAATATTTCCTTTTCAAGGAAAATGCAAAAATCAGTTCTCTAATCTAATTATTTCTTAAATAATAAAAAACAAAATGAAAATAACCTAAATCACTAGATGGTCTACTATTATAAGCAAACATAAATAAAACACCAATAATGTAACAAGTTAATCTGCTGTAATGTAATGTAAGGTATTTATCTGCTAAGCTATGAAAATAATTTATTGTGCCTGTAAAATTATTCCCAATAAATAAAATAACAGAATATAGTCATATTTTTTCTATAATACTACGATTATAAATTGCACATCTTCGATTAATCCTTAAGTATAGAATGTATTTTTAAACGATATACTGATTGCAAATTAAGCTTAATTATCTTAAAATTAAGCTTAAATTAATTATTTTAGTATGCGTCTTAACATTGTGCATCCGTACAAAATCAAACGATTTGTCTCCGAAATTAGCGATTTGAGACCAGGAGTAGAGTAAATTTGGGTTATGATTGGCACCTGGGCATTTTCAGTACCTTTTTCAGGCTTTTCATATGATTTAATGATTCTAGAAATACAATTCGTTGCTTTTGTTACCGAAATGCCGAAATTTTCTTTTACTCGGGTCACATAACACCAGCACATGACAAAACTAACACAAAGTTGTTTTAGGACACATTCGAACTTTTCTAGGACTTTTAAATATACACCTATTTTCAAATACACCGTCGCATTTTTAGCCAAGCTAAAACCAATCAGCCATTTAAACAGCGTCCATGAAATGCCTCAAGAATATTTTAATTTGCAAATAACAAAATCTAAATTTAACTATAAGAATATTGAGTAGCTTAAAAATGTATATGCGTAGCTCAAATTTTATTTTTCTAGCTTATGATAGTTTGATTTTTCACAAAAAAGTAAGTGTTAAAATAAGCATAATGCAGAAGAAGAACCACAACTGAAATAAAAAATATTAAACTAAAAATACATAGTTACAGTAACTGATAAAAATATAACCAGAAATATTTTAAAATGAAACCAACCAATGATGAAACTTGCAATTTAATAAAGTGAGTCAAATTTGACAATAAAACCGGTTATAATAAAAACTTAAAGGATGTCTCTGTGATTGATATATCAAACTTTTGTAAAGATAACTTTTTACCGAAAGTCCAATTAAAAAAGAAAACAAGCCGTCGGTTGTGATCGACGCATACATACATATGCACGTACTCTACATACTTTCACTCACTTTCAGACAATGATGAAGTTTTAAGGCAGGCGTACATAACGAGGGAAGTTTATAAGCAATCAACGCAGACGGTTGAAAGTTTCCGGCTTTGAGTCTGAAATGAATCAACGGCTGGCCAACAACAGCAACACTTACTTATTCCCCTTATCACATACTCTGTAAATATGTATGCTAGATCCTTATGAAATACACTAATTTTCTACACAAATAAAGTTTGGCTTCCAGTTTCGCTCTATGTATTATATACACAATATATGTATGTATATTCTTGCATATATAGTAAATACGATATATACAATTACAATTATACTATTATTAGTGTGGCTAAGAGCACACTTTCGTCCAGAAAAACAAGATTTTCCAGCTTTTATATTAAACATTTTAGCACGAGCTTTATAAGAAATTTATTTCTCGTATTTTCATATTTTTTGAAACAAAGCAGCTTTTGTATACAATTTGAAATTTTAATTCGAGCAAAGGCGAAATACCAAAATAAAAATAGTAGTATGTAATTAGAATCTCCACAGTAAAAATGAAAACAAAATGCAATGAACAAGTAGCGAGTTATGTAAAATATTAGTTTCTGATCAAATTAGCGAATAAAATGTTACGTAAATAAATAAATAAAGTAAAGTAAAACAACATAAAAAATCTTTTTTATAATTTTTACCTTTTTCAAACTTAACTCAATTCAACATGGGATCACATAGTTCAAGTTTGAACAATAAGTATTTAAATAACCGATATACATACATATTTATAATGTACCGAATAACAAAATAAATTTACTTAATTACTAAAATTAGGAATTCTACAAATTTTACGAAGAAAACAGTTTAACTTACACTAGCTGAAATCTACAGTGCTTTAAATTGGTTTTGTTGAGTGTTAAGTGATGGATTAGAAATTAAAATATGATTGTTGAGATTATTATGAAGCCGCTGAAAACCCATTATTTCACCAACGAATGCCACATCCGTTCTTAATAAATAAATAAAGCAATTAAGGGCCTTCTTATACCATAATGTGAATCTGTTCTTGGCCTCTCTTCCAAATCAAATCACCTCCACGATAATATTTATTCATTTTTGTGCGATTCAATTAGAGGCAGAACCATCTTCATGTCGGCAAAATTGATCTTATTGTTAATCACGAGATTGTGTTATGTCCTGTTCCTCAGTAAATTATGAAAAGTATTTTAATAGTTTACTACTACTTCTTTAATAAACTTAAAAATTTGCGATATTAAAGTTGTAAGCCTGCATTACTAATCCCAATTTAAAGCTGATAAATCCACTTGCAATTGAATTACGTACTCAGGCTGCGCTACTCGTATATGTATACATTTACAATTAGACGATTTGCTACAACTGCATGTCAACTGTTTGCCTTCTCGCAATTCCCCAACGCAGGACGTCTTGGCATATGCACTAATAAAGGGGGAGCTGCCTGAGCTCATCCTGAAACCTAATTAATATAGTCGCCGTCTGGACGAAGCAAGCCGCATTTAATTATTACATCTAGAAGAATTGCAAGTACAACGCTGACAACAATTTAATTCGTTCGGACTGAGAGCGAGCTCGAATTTCTTTGCGCTTAACAGCGCTAAGTTAACACTTAGCCATCTACCAATAGAAATATGAAAAACAACTAATAAAATTAAATTTCCAAGCTGTTCTTTATTTATACACAATTGTTTCAATGTTTGTTAAAATTCCTTCGAAGTAATAAAACAAAATTAAGAGCAATTACATTCTGAAATACCCCAAAGAATTGATTGCAGCAAATACAGAACTATTCTTTTAAAAGCAACGAATCATTTAAGGGAGTTTGCAGAACCTCACAACTGCGAGCTTGCCGAACTCTACTCTTTCTGTACACTCCAGTCCACGTCGTTATTTAAAATTCCATCCCGCATTCTTCATTTCATGCTGGTCGCAGGTTGATTTGCAGCTTGATGTTAAGTACAGATAATCCAGACGTACATGGTCATGTACATACTTACATCTTCTTTACTATTTCTGTATTTGTTTTCGATAGGTTCACACGCGGCTTCCGTTATCTGTAATGGAACGAAGTGCTAAAGGTCAAGTTCATTAATAATATAATTCTTTCATGTGAATTAATGAGAGCTGAAGAGATCCTGTTGTTGTTACCCAGGAATTGTATCGAATTCCAAATTGAATTCCTCATTTCAGTTTCCGGGTTCTTTCAAATGCTTCTTTTAAAATAAAATTCCTAAGAACAACTTGAACAACAAAAACTTAGCATTACCTTCTTACTATTTGGTTATTTTATTTCTCACATATGACTAAAACTTTAGATGGGATAATTTAATTATGGTTACATAAAGCTTTGAAAATATTATTAACATGACTATGTAATTTTGTTGCTTTTCCGAAATATCGTTTATATGCCACTTTGTCACTGCCGAAGAGAAGACTTAATTCTAGATGTGAGTACCCATAATAAATGCAGTTTTGGCAACACACGGAGAAACGTGCCGAGTAAAGAACAAGCGAATACCAAGTAAACGAGTTAAATTCGAACAAAATTAAAACTGAAGTGGAACATTTGGAACTTGAATGAAACTCAATGGTGCGTGATACACGGGCTCATCATGATGCGTGTCTCAAATAAAGCTCTAAAGTTGCTCGCTGATACGCGACAAAATATTATGCATGTCTCAAAAATCGTGTACGTGCAAGCGGTTGAGAGTCAGAGTTGGGCAAAGTTATTAACTAGTTACTTTTCGTTAAAGTTAATTTAACTTCGTTACTTTCACAGACGCCTTCGTTATCGTTAAAGTAGCGAAGTTACTTTGCAATCGTTAACGTTAAAGTAACGAAAGCAAGATCGTTGTTCTGATCGTTATCGTTAAAGTAACGAAGTTACTTTGCAATCGTTAACGTTAAAGTAACGAAAGTAGGATCGTTGTTCTGATCGTTATCGTTAAAGTAACGAAGTTACTTTGCAATCGTTAGCGTTAAAGTAACGAAAGTAGGATCGTTGTTCTGATCGTTATAGTTAAAGTAACGAAAGTAAGATCGTTACTCTGATCGTTTTCGTTAATGCAACGAAGTTAGTTCGCGTCGTTAACGTTGAAGCAACGTAGTTGTTCTTAAGTTAAAAAAGCTAGTTAAAAAAGCGACTAACTAAAAACTTTAACGGCGTTACTATAATGAATCTTCGTTACTTTTGTAGATTTAGGGTATGTACCGTATAATAGGGTTCTGTGAAAGAACAATTTTTGTTTTGCTAATCTATAGTAAAAATAACAAAACAGATTTTGGTCATTATCTGCGGGAGGTGCACACAATATTATATAAAATTTTACTACTTATTTAAAAATTAATTATTTAATTTAATTCTACATTTAAGACTAAGTATACATTTGTTTGTGCGTACATACATTCATTTTATATACCATAGTACGAAAATAATTAAGTGCGGATTAGTGGTGGATGATTTTTATAAAATTTTGCCATCGATAGACAATTAATTATTTATTGTAATTGTCGCTGAGTAGGTGTATAGATAAACTGCTCAGCCAGCAATTGCCGACTGTGTGTTATCAACTTTTCTTTCGTACCCTTTCGTATCGGAGACCGTGTGGCGGCATCGCATTATAATAACTTATTTTTCGGCAGCTGCGGAGATTCATGTGTTGTTATTGTTGAGTTTGTTGATTTAAGGGTTATAAAGGAGTTTAAAGAAACAAGGAATATCCAATCATTTCAGGTAGTTAATTAATTATTTAATATAATTCTAATTAGTCTCATGTCCCTTTAGAGTTAGTTAACTCTTAAACGGCTGGGCCGATTTCGATGCGGTTTTCACCTTTGTGCTGTAAATTTTACTGCTTAGCTACCTGTTTTAATATATTTACCCTTAATGCTCATTCATTGCCTCAATACTAGCGGTGGGAACATCGTTAATATAAAGTAAAGACAAACGTACTCCTTAAAGGTACATTATAACAATTGTCACAAACATACATACGTATTTATATATGTAAATAATTTAAATAAATGTTGTAGGAATTGGAATTATTCCTTTATGTTGGATTCTTACGAGGTTCTTCTGTTTCATCTTGTTTCTCGCCTTCTTCTTCTTCTTTACGCATTCCCAAGCTTGCATTTTTACCTGCCGATTTATTGCCATGATGTTTTCACAACAACTTTCAACTTGAGAGTGTGTTTGTAAGCGCTTTCATTTCACCGAAAGCACGGTACGGAATGATTGATTTGACGTTTCAGCAGCAGCAGCAATGTTGTCGTTGACGCACCGTCTGTTATGCCTGGATTTATGGAATCTACCATTTATGAGATCGCATTCTTGGAACTTTTTTAATTGTATTTTCCATTATTTTCTCTACTGACCTTCAACTGTCTACCTTTTCGCCAGTGTCCTTTGTTACAGGAATTTCCAAGTTGTAAAAATGAACAACGGGTGAAAGGGTTAGGATATGTAAAAAATAGAAAGAGAGCAAGAGGCAACGGGACCTTTTTTGTATTTTGTTTTTTATTTATAATCCTAAAAAACGTTTCATCCTTTTTTTTTATTTATTACAATTGGTTTGACAAACAGTAAAAAAGCCGACGGCTTTTCAATACATTTTTTCTTGCTACCTGCATGTATGTTCGCTTCCGCGAAGCCCTTGCTGCGGCTGCTGTGCATAATAAAACAGGAATAAAAGCACAAGAGATAAGAAAAATTTTCAGACCCTGCTTCGAGTTCTGTATGCATGTGTTTGTTTGATGATCGTGAGACAGCCAAAATTTTTGCATCAAATGTTATGAGCGTTTGGATCGTAAGTTGTTCCACTTTTTCAAATCAAGCAATCAAATGGTGGTTGGTATTATTGGTAAATACCAATCTGGTGCATTTACTTCGTCGTCTTTGGCGGTATAGGTGAGCAAAATATCATCCGCTGAATGGAAGAGGAAACGAGTTACCTTCGACAACGGTACGGAATTATAGCGGGTGGCAGCTGCATCCTTGCCAGCCTTTATTCTTGATCCACCATTTTCAGATGTCGTTAGGACGTTTACATTACATGTATTAAGTAATGCATTTCTGCCCATTTTCAAAATGATATTTTTGCAGTATAGGCTTGGCATTTTCCAAATTATCGCTTATCCATTTTTTTCGATTATCTATTTTTTTTTTTCCGAATGCCACTAATATGCATTCCTTATCCGCGCTGCTATTCAGTGTGAATTTCACACAGCGCTTGGGAATATCTTTATAAAACTCCTCTATTTCGGAGAGGGTAATTTTTTTGCTACTTGGAGCTTCCAGTGCTTCAAAGAAATGCATTTTCAACAGTTCTGGCCAAAAATTATCTATAAAGTTTATTATTAATCCTTTTATATGGGAACCGTCATCATCCTGATCGGTCATGATGACGATCTTCCCATATCGCAGTTTATTCAATTCTTCTTTAGTGGCATATTTTTCTTTATAATTTAAACCAGTAGCTTCACAGAATTTCTTCAACTGTTTATTTGAAACTACTGTTTGTAAACGTACATCTCGTACGTTTAATAGTTTACCATTTAATGGTAGTATACCAAAAAACTGCCTTCGTGCACCTAGCACAGAATTTATCATATTTGCAGCTGATTCTCCTTCTGTGAGAATCAGACTGCAGCGGTGTGAATTATTACCGCCAGCTCCTGTGGCATCTATTAAATTGCTTGGAGCAATTGAATTGGAATTCTAAAAAAAACAAAAAATAAATTAAGTATAATTGCTTCTACGGTAAGCAATAAGTAATAAGTGGTTGAGTGTTTATATATGTATATATAGATCATTTATTTATTTAACCCGGCTACGTTTGAAAAAAAGACCCTTAATAAGCAGGATGTTTCAAAATTCATTCTCTAAAGCTCAAAAAAAGGACATCATTTCATCATCATCAAGTACACCCAATGACATAATAAAATAAAACGAAGCATGAATATTTTTTACACAGGTTTCTTTTATTATTAATACAAGGGAGAAGAAAGGAATTTTCCAAATTTCACTTCTAAGGACTTCAAAAAGAACAAACACATAACTCTTTTGTAAGCCATCAAATATGGATTTTCTTTTTCCACAAAAACATCCCGCGTATAAATGCGTAAAAACCATTTTCAGGATTTTTTAAAAGCAGTCAGTTCATTAAGCAGTCAGTTTCTTACATTTTCATTTTTTCTTAATCCTCATAAAACAAGGCATATGCTTTTTTAAATCACTGCTGTTATTAAAAATTCGGCGGCATGAAACGCACTGCATTTTGTTGCAGTGCCTCTTGATATGTCTATTCAAATTTTTGAAAAAATCTCCGCAGATTCCGCATTCCTTTTCCTTTTCAAAGTGCCTTTTGAAATGCGCTTTGAAGTCTCGTTCCTTCGAAAATGATTTGGGACATTCACTGCATTGAAACAAATTTGAATCCTGCAACAAAAAGAAAAACTTTTCACATTTCGTGGACACGAAAGAATGTTTCTCAACATAGAAACATATATCTATGTTTTGATATCGGATGTAGATATCAAACCAACAACTACTGTGTTGGATAGTTATTACGTAACAAGAATTGCAGTAATGTTCCAAATTTGGTTATTAATGCAGTATTTTAGGAGTTTTCTATGCTAAAGCATTTAACCCTAATTAGCACAAAATATAATGGGCTGAATTAGTACTTGCTGTCAAAAACGACACTGCAACACCAAATAAATATATACATGATGTGAAATAAAATGTTCATTTTAATTTATAATGAAAAAGTTAATACATTTTATTCACTAAAAAGGTTTCATTTTTGACACCAATGCTAATTAGGGTTAGAAGAGGGAAGGGTGTAAGGGAACGCGGTAAACAGAAGGCGCGGTAAAAGGGGGCGTGGCAAATCGGTAAAATTTAATATTTAGGGACATATTGATCGCAGCCGAATAAAATTTGGTGGGCAAGTTCATAGAAATACACTTGTAAATCTTACTATTAAAGAGTTTTTAAATAAATAATAATAATATTATTTTTATCCTTACCATTGAAGTAGTCGCCAACTCTTGCTCATCGACTGATTTTAATTCTTCCATTTTTTCTTGGTCATTTTGAAGTCCTTCCAAACCCAAATCAATTGCATCGCCAGCATCCTTCGTTGGCTCATTATGTAATGTTTCGATGGAAACATTCATCGGCGTCGTATTATTAAATTAAAGACTTCCCCAGAAATTCGCGTTGGCGTTACATTGAGATTTTGGATAATTCTTGACCCTTGGTGGCCAATGACTTCGCCAGATATTTGCGTTAAGGTATTATTTATGTCATATATTGTTGGCGCATTATCTAAACTGGTGATTCGATGCTTCAAAGGGTTTGGCTCTGAATTGAATTCTATTTGATGATGAAGCTTATTACTTCTGGTGCAATCCATCAATTCAAGAAGATCATGTATTTGCATGATCTCTGCCGTTTCATAAACTTCTTTGAAGTAATTTTTTCCTATCTCTAGGATGCCTGTGTAAAGGTACTTGGTTATTGCTTCAAATACATAAGGTTTTGCCTTCTTAGGCATAATCACTTTGCAGTGGACCTTTCCATCCTGAAGCTCTACTGTCTTTTCCAAATTATTAAAATAATTTATCTTTGTGGTTAATACTGCGCTGTGCGCTTTAATATTGGTGTTTCCTTTAAAGTGTAAACACCAATCGCAATTTTCGCGCTTTCTGTAGTCCGAATATAATTCATCCACCAGTGCAGAACGCCTTAATTCATTCTTAAATGATATCATTGTGATCGTATTTGATACTGAAAATCGAAAATTTTAAATTAGACAAATTTTGCTATGTATAAAGCCTTTAAATAATATCATATATTTATATAAATAAAAATTAATTCCAATTGATTTAAGGTAAATAAGTTGATTACATATTAAAACACGTTGCTTCATAACGAAAGACTAAGACTATCTAAGTAACGAACTTGATTTTGGTATTGAGTGCAAAAAACTATTTTCGTTGTTGTATGTTATATATACTCGTAAATCATTGAAATCTAAATATTTTACTAAAAACCAGTACATATTCATTCCTTTAAACGCACCTGAACAAGGAGGTCGAAAAGAAATTAGTGGTTTAAAGAAATAAGTATTTGTTTGCATTTAATTATCAATTGGTAAGTTTTCTTTAATTTAAATGTTAAATTATTTTTTTAACGATATATTTTTAAGATTATATCAAAATGCCAAAGGGTAAATACCTTAATGACACAGAAAAAGTCCAAATCAACCTGTACTATAAAGAGGGTTATTCATATCAGGAAATTGGGCACAACATCCCACTTATGAAATGGCCTGCATGCAGTCCCGATTTGAATCCGGTGGAGAACCTTTGGGGGTGCATGTCACGAAAAATCTATGGCCAAAAAGACCAAGGACACCTGTACACTGTGCTGGAGCTCAAATTGGCCATTAAGAAAGCTTGGGATGATTTGGATCGTCAATTTGTTCAATATGTCAATATGTTTTTGAACACCTGTTGAATTATTTTGATGGTACATATTTGCTCGTATCTGAGACTGGCTTTATTTTTTTCTGATGTTGTCTCATGATGGTGATAATGTTAATGGTGCTATTGATTGTTGCAAAACCTTGGTGAATGTTTTATGCAAGCAATCGTGTGGTTTAAATGTTATTCATTTTAATGCAAGAAGCTTGAATGGTTTGAAATTGGACTATGCTAGAAATATTTTTGAGGGTTCGGCTGTGGATGTTGTTTGTGTCTCGGAAACGTGGTTCAAAAGTGAGGTGTCTGATTTGTTGTATTACTTTGATGGCTATAAGCTTTACCGGAATGACAGATTCGTTAAAAGGGGTGGTGGCGTTGCTATTTGCTGTAAGCGTACTCTCAACTCTAAACTTATTGATAAAGGAAAGAGCTCTTGTGAGTTTTATTGCTTCGTTCTGATGTCTTACATCCAAATCTATTATCGGAGCTTCATCTTTAAATTGCTCACGTAGCAGCAGATGTTGTGGTTCACGCATAAAATAACTTTGTTGGAATTTAGCATACATATCATATAGGATAGCATAACGATCACTGTCGAATTTCAAATAAAGATCATCATAGGGATACGTTTCCGAGTTAAGATGTATACTAAAAATAATAATAATGATTAATACTAAAAATGTCGTTTACCACCAAGCTCTGCAATAAATTTTTTCCTTTTTGATGTTCTCACTTTAAAAAATTTATATTATTTTGCAATTCTTTTCCAGGAAAATGTCTATTCTTACTAGAAAATTTCATTTTTAATATTATACAAAAACGTAAACGTATGTTATTGTATTGTTCAGCAACGCGGAAAGGGTTACTCCAGTAGAAATATAAAATAATTTATTAAATATAATAATATGCATACATAACACGTGATCTTTAAATCTGCTATCACACAGCAAGCGAATTATCCCCTAAGATAAATAATAACAACAACAACCACATAGCAAAATTTCTGACTTCTACAATAGCTTAGCACTTTACCGATATACCAAACACAAGTCATTAAAAAGTCTAAAAAGTATGCTACGCTTTTTGCTTCCCTATTTATTCCCACCGAAGACAAAATCACATTCCTAGCACTGAGAAATTAGAAAAAGAAACTAAAAAAGTATGCTATACTAAAACCTTCCCACTGACGCCATCTACTTTGGCATAGCAAACGTAATTTTATGGCATTCCTAAGTCTATATCACAGACACAAGCCTAAAAGAACATTCCAAAGCATTTATTCACGATGATGGACGATAGCATAGTTACAAACCTATCGGCTACCTCTAAAAACACTTTCCTAACAAAGACTTTATGGAAATTAATTTTTGTATTCTGTTTTATTGTATTCTTTTTTTTTTGTTCCACTTTTTGTATTGGAAATTAATGATTTCCAATTTTTGTATCCTGTTTTTTTTTTGTTCCACTTTTGGCATTGGAAATTAATGCGTTCCAATTTTTGGATTCTTTTTTTTTTTGGTCCACTTTTTTTATTGAAAAGGAGCAGAACTTAAAAATGAATGCGCTTGTACTCAAAACAACAAAATGACAAAATAAGTGCGTAAATACGTGTACTTACTATTCTTATTTTTGTTCCACTGATATATCCGGATCCACTTTTCCTTAAGTGTTTGCTTTTAATTGGTTTTCTTCACTTTTTTTCACACTTTTTTTTAAATAGTTGTTTTGACAAAATGACGAAATAAGTGCGTAAATACGTGTACTTACTATTCTTATTTTTACTATTCACTGTTTTAAACTCACTTTTCTTTTTTTTAAGTGTAAAGAATTTGTAGATTCTCACTTTTCACTTTTTTTCAGTGTTTTATTTTTAAATATCGCACTTCTTTTTTAGCGTAAAGAATTTGTAGATTCTCACTTTTCACTATTTTCAGTGTTTTATTTGTAAATTTCGCACTTCTTTTTTAATATCTTTTTTTTAAGTTGGTTTTTTTCCTTTTAAATTATAATTTTTTCTTTAAATAAAACGAACAATGGTGTTTTGCATTGATCGGTTAATGGCTTCGTAAATGATTTGAATTGCCATTCCAAAATTTCAAAAAACACATTTTGTTTTTACCAGCAGATGGCTCTGTTAATGGATTGTTTTGCTGCATATATGTGGTATTTGAAATTGAGTTTCTATTTGATGTGTAGATGGCGCTTTACATGTAATTGACGACATGCCGGCAGAGGCTAAGGCACGACGGCAGAGGCATGTCGGCATGTTCCGGATATGACGTCATGCCGGCAGAGCCTAACTCATGCTTCTGCCTTATAAATAAAAAAAAAATTAAAAATGCCTTAAATTAAAAAACGAAGCAGAAAACAGCCTGGGAATGGCTGTTTTTAAATAATATTTATTTATTTGATTATTCTTCAATAATAAAATATATAATATAAATTATTATAATAGGATTTTTTGATTCACAGAGAAGGATACTGCAAACAATGCAATCGGAAATATCCGAATATGCCGGTAATAGAAATTGGTAATATTTATAATTTAATTTATATATAAAATAAAATTATTTATATATAATATATGTATATATTTATTATTAATCTATTCTTGACAGGATGGATAATTTTTATACTAAATGTACAGCGATTGAAGTTTATTTTCGTAATTGATTGGGAACGCTTGGCGCTAACTTTATTGTGATTACAGAAGCCGTTATTCCCACAAAAAGTGGGAAAAGGATTTGTTACTCGCATGCCACTGCTGACTGATGCGCCAAGGCTTTCGGTGGAATCCTTTGAACTTTCCGGAAATAGCTGCACCAGTTCGTGGTATAGTTTATCTTGATACTCCGGATGCATGGCCAGACAGAGGCACACTAAATATAGGGCGGTGGATGTGGTCTCAAAAGTCTGGAAATAAAAGTGGGGGGGGAACGTACGATTACGAGCTGTCAATAACCACTTTTATGAGTTTCATGAGTTTTACGAGGAAAAATAAAGTACAGTGGTTTTCGCGCTGCAGCAGCTGTCATCAAAAGGAAAAATGTTATGGTTGATATCGACAAAGGACGGATTCAAATCTGCGCGATGGTGGTCCAAATCTGGCTCAACAGGGACGAATACTGCGTGCAAAATGGAATAAATAATCGACTTACGTTCTCCACGAAATGGAAGAGGACATCTGTGACTTTTCGCTGGCGTCTGTGCAGCGGGGACAGACGGTACAGGAAGTCGGGGTACAGCCAGGGGGACAGCATCCGTCGCACACAAACCTCCGTCAGACTGCGAAAGGAATTTAAAAGTTTTCATTGTTTCGACATGAAAGACTAAGAAATTGTGAAGAGCGCTTAAATGAGAGTGTAAACAATTGAATTCTTTTCATTCGTGAGTACTTGATATTTAGTTAATAGTAATAATAGTTAGTGAACCCACGCTAATTAAATCGCATTTTTGCTTCTAGCCACGAACAACAGTAGGTTATGTGATGAAACAGTGTTCAGAGCTTGTGAGCAATTTTAATTTATTGCAAATTTGCGGATAGTTTTGCTATGTTTGTGTAAACATGTTAACGTTGCGACCAACCTTTTCCCGGTCTACAGTCACCCGTCATATGCGTGAAAATGGCTAACGAGCCGTCGTTGTGGAAACTCATTTTCTTTCCCATGGCTGTCTCTAACACAATCGGAATCACACACAATCGGAATCAGCACCAAAATCGGAATTAATTACTATCAATCGTTTGCGGTCTTCTTTCATTTATAATTCAATTCATCATTATAAATGAATTCATGCCGTCATTAATTCAATTCAACTCACGGCAGGCGGCCTCCAGGACACTCTTCTTTAGCATTGAGTAGATTTCCAATTTGCTGGCAGCGCCTTCGATTTCCAATTTTCCCAGCAGCACATCCGCCTCTGCATTGAAAACGGGAAGAAAATTGCTGACCACCCGACGACTGAAAGCGGGGCGACGACAGGCGGCGATGCTTGTTCCAACGGGGCGCTGATTATTGGGTGAGAGTGATTGAGAAGGCGAAGGTGGGGGAAGTACGCGGGTGGCGTGTGGAGGGGAAGGATGAAAGTTATTTAGTATTCCAAAAAGAATTTTAATTGATTTAGACATTAAGAACCCTATATGGGCGCGTATATAGAATGGGGCACGTTATTAGGTACCCACAACTGTTGTCGTCACAGGTACTCACAACTTGAAGTGAATAGTCCGTCGCCAATGGCGCTGGCCATAAATCTATACAACGCGGCGAGTTGAAAATGGTTTCCACTGTTTCCGGGTCATTAACGTACAGGAAGCAATTAGTACTGTAACGATGTTTCTTAGGCCGGGATATAACTCAGCGAGTCCAGGATTTCGTTAAAGGAAAAGATTTGTATTTTGGGTACTCTTTAGTATAAGTTTATCTTTATTGAACTAATCTTCAATGTTTGTTACATATATGGCGTGTACAAACGGTGACTTTGAACGAACGCTGAAGCATGTAAGCAGAGTTGTTGTGTCGTCAGGCTTCGTAATATTGGGTGTGTGTATGTTGATTGTGATCTCCGAGAATATACGTGTGCGCTGACTGTATCTTCAGAGAGTATGCGTAGGTATTGGCTAAGCTCCGAGAGAGAGTATGCGTAGCCGTTGTCGCGCTCTGAGAGAGTTTACGTAGCCGTTGCTCGTGCTCTGAGAGAGTTTGCGTAGACGTTGACCGTGCTCTGTAGATATTGGCTGTACGCTGACTCTGTGGTGGACGCTGACTGGGCTCCGAGAGAGTAGGCGTAGCCGTTGTCGCGCTCTGAGAGAGTTTGCGTAGCCGTTGCTCGTGCTCTGAGAGAGTTTGCGTAGACGTTGACCGTGCTCTGTAGATATTGGCTGTACGCTGACTCTGTGATGGACGCTGACCGGGCTCCGAGAGTGTATGCGTAGCCGTACTCTGTAGGTGTTGGCTGTACGCTGACTCTGTTGTGGACGCTGACCGGGCTCCGAGAGTGTATGCGTAGCCGTTGACTGTGCTCTGTAGGTATGCTCGATGACTGTGCCGACTGCGATTGCTCACCCGGGTAGTAAGTACGAAGGATGGAAGGACAGGAGACCGGGAGGATTTATCAAATCTTCCCACTTGGTCGGAGGGGAGGAGGATAGGCTGTGTACTTCTCTTATTTCTGGAATCTTATCAAGTCTCCAGTTTAATAAGAGAAGGAGGAGAGGAGGAGGATAGGCTGTGTACTTCTCTTATTTCTGGAATCTTATCAAGTCTCCAGTTTAATAAGAGAAGGAGGAGAGGAGGAGGATAGGCTGTGTACTTTACTTACCACGGTGTTAGCTCTGACTGATGTTGATCGCATCGAGGTTGGCAACTGACTGACTTTTGCGGTTGAGCTCGTTCCTTTTATATGTTTGTGCGCGGATTTTGTTCCGCTGTGTACGTATGTCTTTGTCCACTCTTCTCTCGCTCTTTCTCGTAGGAATGTTTTTGTGCTTGTTGGTCCCGTTATTTCCATGAATTTTTCTGCGTTGTTCGTTCTGGTCACTGTTTTTTCCATGAATTTTTCTGCGTTGTTCGTTCTGGTCACCGTTTGTATTCCTTATGACTAATACTTATTTCTAATTATTTTAACATATTTTCCTCTTATTTTACTATCACTTATATTTATGCGTTATTAAATTCATTACATTATTTTTATTAGATTATGTATATGGGTAGTATAAAATAATAGAAAAATATATATATTGAGAACTTTAAAATAGTTTGAAGTAATGTGTGGCGCAGGATTTTGCGTCATCACATCCCCTCCGGACTTTCCGTGACGACAAAGACGTTGACGTTCCTTGACCTGGCTATGATGACGATGTATTGGTGTCCGCCGATGTCGGTCTTGAAGCGTCGTTGCTTTCCTCGTTCTGCGGATTGTTTGCTGTCTTCGATGCACTGTCGCAGCTCTTGCGGCCAGCAACTTTCGGGAACGGGGGTCTTCTGTTTTGCTGGCTTCGGGACGTTGTTCCTAGTTTCTTCCATAGGAGTTGTGGATGGTCTTGTGTAGTCCTCGTTGGTTGAGATTTCGTCACAAGTTGTTGTGGAATTAGCGCTCGTTGTGTTGTCGTTTGTTTCATCTTCGGAACTGCTGCTACTTGTGTCGACATTAGGCAACTGGATCGTTGGTATCAGCACTCTCGGATTCTCTTTACGGGCCAAGTATCTGATGAGATGGGCTATGCGTCGCCGAAAACGATCTATTTTCAGTTCCGTGACCGCGTTTCTATGGTAGAAATCGTGTATCTGGGTCAGATTGGGAAGCCAGGTGGCAAACAGCTCGGCAAAGTATAGCATGTATACGCCGCAATCGTTGGTGTTATTTTGTTGCGAAACTTCCACTTCTATTACCGGTAGGTCCTGCTCGCTGATTACGGTGCTTGTTTCCTTTTTCCGGTATCGGTATTCCTCCTGGAAATATTCCCTGATGACCGCACCGAGTTGTACGCGTGGTCTACCTCTTAGTGAGTCCAAAACCAGTATGGCGGCATTTGAGCGAGAGGCTCCGGACTCGGATGTTCGGATGGCTGCCGTAGGATTGACGACAACGACAAGGTGCCAATGGGCATTATCATTTACCGGTAGGATGATGCACTGTTTCTCGAAAAGATCAATGTTTCGTGTCCATCGTCTCACGGCGTTGTGTCTTTCGGCTGCTGGCGGCAGTGTCCCATCGCTTTTCTTCCGTGTTAGTCTCGTAAGGAAGTGTGAGGAAAAAATGTACATTGCCGTCTGCTGAGCTTCCGGTAATCCTGCCTTCCATATCCATTGGAGGTATAGATCGATGACTGAGTCATTCAGCCATTGACCTTTAGCGAGCCGTCTGTAGTCCTCCACGTAGATTGTTACCCCTTGTTTTTCTGGGTAGACACATAGGACTTGCTGTTGTTGTGAGAGTTCCTGTTGTAGTGTTGTTTGTTGTTGTTGATGTAGCTGATGTTGTTGACGAAATAGCTGTTGTTGTGGTTCCTTTTGTAGCTGTTGTCGTTGTTGTAGCTGTTGTCGTTGTTGTTGATGATGAAATAGCTGTTGCTCTTGTTGTTGCTGCAGTAACTGTTGTTGTTGACGTAGCTGTTGTTCTTGATGTTGTTGTTCGACGACCTCCGTTCGTTGTAATAACACTACTTCTTTCGTGTTATCAGCTCTTGACGGCTGTTCTTCGTTTCCAGTATATCGAGCGCGTACCTTCAACCGTTGTCCTCGACCCCTCTCTTCTAACCAATTGTGATCTAACACTCGGATTCTGGATCGTTGGTTGTCGAGAAGACGGTACTTCTCCCTCATCCGCTCCTTAGTTTTTTGGAATAGGTTCCCGTTGTTATCCATTTTTTTTTGTTTGTTTTGTTTTAGCCTGTACTTTTTAATTTAAATTTTCACTAACTTTCGCGACCTATCTTGATGATGGTTGAACACAGACTGACGTGTAGTCAAAGAAATAGTTCTTGCGTGCTTGTTCTATTGCAATCGTATGGTGATCAGTATTGTTGCGGCGTTGGGATTTTTTTCTTCTAGAAAGGACTTGTTTTGGTGTTGGCTGGATGACGACTGATACGCTGTAGGCGAGATTATTTTTGAATTGCGGTATGTTGTGTTGTGGGGGGTTCCTCTAATGGAATTTCGGCGTGATTCTCGTGGAATATTTTTAATTCCTTAACATGGGCGGACCTGGTCTGAGTAGAGCCAATGCGTTGAATCTTGACTATAACTGGTGAGATGAAATCCAAAACTTTGTAGGGACCATCATAACGTGGAGCTAGTTTTGCCGCAAACCCGTCACATGCCTTAGATAGATGGTGTTGCTTTAAAAGTACGTGCTGTGCTATTTCAGGTTGCCACTGTCGTCGTCGCAGATTGTAACCTCGTGCTTGGTCTTGAGCTGCTCGTTCCAGATTACGTTGTACTATGCGGAAAACTTCCTTCAGTTGATTAGCTTTGTCATCAGGGTTCTGTGAGGTTTGTCCGCTTCCAAACGTCTGCTCGTTGTACAGTGTTCGTGGAAGGCGTGGCTCGCGTCCTTGATTAAGGAAGGCTGGGCTATAGCCGGTAGTTTCGGAGACGCTGGTGTTGATTGCAAGGGTGATCTCTGGAAGTAATTCATCCCATTTTCTTTGGTTGCCTCCGGCGAGTTGGGATACCATGGTCTTGATCGTTCGGTTTGCTCTTTCGGTGGCGTTCTCTTGTGGAGTGTAAGGTGCAGTAAATTGCTGTTTGACTCCGAGCTCTTGCATAAATTTCTGGAAATTTTTGCACGTAAATTGTGCTCCGTTATCCGTAACCAAAATCTTCGGTACTCCGTACCGGGATAGAATACGCTCCCGAAAGGCTTTCTTCACATTTGTTGCTGTGGCCTTGCGCATTGGAATTATTTCGGTCCACTTTGTAAATTTATCTATGAATACCAGCATCATGGTGTTGCCATGGGTTGACCGAGGTAGTGGTCCAACGAAATCGGTGCATATGACTTCCCATGGTTCGCTGGCTATTTGGGTCAGCATATGTCCTGCAGGTCTTTGTTGGCTGGCTTTATAGCGTTGACAGGATTCGCATTGTCTTACATGGCGGCGTGCATCCCGGAACATTCCTGGCCAATAGTATAGATTTGCCAGTCGTGTGATGGTTTTTCGAATTCCCAGATGTCCAGCTGTTGGTGCATCATGGTTTTCTTTGAGCACCCGGTCTCGCATGGGTTTTGGAACACATAGTTTCCAAGACGCACATTCTTCGTCTCCACTTCGGTTAGCGATGTGTCGGTAAAGCTGTTCTCCTTCTATTAAATAATCAGGGAACTTTGCAGGGTTCTGATGAATTTCAGAAATTTTGTTCTTTGTCCAGGAGCACGTGGTTTGGTCTAGCGGTTCTACCAGTGTTTGACAGAGCACTTCTCGAGGTTGTCTTGACAGCGCATCGGCTACGACGTTGAGTTTGCCTTTTCGATAGAGTACGTCATAACGATATTGCTGCATTTCTAAGGCCCACCTTGCAATTCGTCCGGATGGATTTTCTATCGTGTTCAACCACTTGAGTGCCAAATGGTCGGTGACTATGGAAAATTCGTATCCCTCGAGGTATTGTCTCATTTTCCTGATGCCCCAGATTATCGCCAGACATTCCTTTTCAGTTGGCGAGTAGTTTAGTTCCGCTTTATTTAGTCGGCGACTGGCATACGCGATCACTCTTTCCTGTCCTTCGGCCTCTTGCGTGAGTACTACTCCCAAACCATGATCACTTGCGTCCGTTTGCAGCGTAAATCTCTTCGTAAAGTCGGGGCATGTTAGTACCGGTGCCTCCGTGAGCAATGCTTTTAGGCGTTCGAACGCTTCCTGTTGTTGAGCTTCCCATTTAAAACGACGATCCTTTTTGAGTAAAGCCGTTAATGGTTGTACTACTTCTGAAAATGCTGGCACAAAGCGTCGGTACCAGGATGCTACTCCTAGACAGCGGCGTAATTCTCGTAGGTTTCTTGGTGGTTGCAATTCCTGTATTGCGGCGATTTTCTCTGGGTCGGTGTGTATCCCTTCGGCGGTTACCAGATGTCCAAGATATCTTATTTCAGTCTTGAAGAACTCGCATTTGTCGTTGTTTATCTTCAGCTTGGCCTCACGTAATCGTTGGAAGACGCGGCGGAGGTTGCACATATGTTCTTCAACAGATCTGCCGGTGACGATGATGTCGTCTAAGTAGGCGTAAGCATAGGGTTCCAAGTCGGGTCCAATGACACTGTCGAGTGCGCGCTGGAATGTCGCTGGAGCCGAGTGAAGGCCAAAAGGCATGACCCGCCATTGAAAAAGGCCACGCCCTGGCACCGTGAATGCAGTGTATTTCTTGCTCTCTGATTCCATAGGAATCTGCCAATACCCGTTCTTCAGGTCGATGGTACTTATTACTTTGGCGTCTCGCAGCTGGTTGAGTATATGTTGAATTCGTGGGAGCGGGTAGGCGTCCGGGATAGATTTTGCGTTGAGTTGCCTGTAATCCACACACATTCTCCATTGGCCATTCTTCTTCTTCACTAAAACTATAGGCGCACTATGTGGACTATTTGATGGTTCAATTAACCCCTTTTCCAACAGCCCATCAATCTCAGTATTGATGACTTCTTGCATTGCGGGGTTCCTTGGAAAGTAACGCTGCTTGATAGGTCGCTCGTCGGTCATTATTATTTTGTGACACGCAATGTTGGTTGGGCCTTTGACCTCATCGAATTGCTTCAGTTCGGCTTGGATGAATTCATCTATTGCTTCTGATTCCGTGATCTGCTGGCTACGTATGATTGAGCATTCTGACTTGATATTTTTTTGCACTTCACTGCAAATGGTCAAGCTATGTCCTCCCAGTGATAGATTCGCCCCTATAGTTCTTAGAAAATCCAGTCCTAAGATTAGGCCGTCGACAGCGTTCGGAAGAATTAGTAGCGACATGTTGACGACGCTGTTTCCGAGTTGTATGGTCACGTCTAAGGCGGAGGTTGTCATGGTTGTCACTCCGTTGGCTAACCGGACGTACGCCTGTGATGGGACCTGATTCGTTGGGGTCCGTACTGCTTCAGCTAGCTCCTCGTTAAGGAAACTGCGCGTGGCTCCTGTATCTACTGTGCCTTTGATTTGTCGTCCGTTTATGCTTACCACCGCGACAATTCGTCCACCTTCTAGTTTTAGCTCTGTTTCTTCTGGTTTGCTGGTGCTCGTTGATGATGTAGGGGAGGAGGTTCTAATGCACGGGGTCCCGTTCTGCCTCCTTAAGAGCGGGCTCCTCTGCCGTTTCCCGTTTTTGATTTACAGCAGTGAATTGTCCTGACACCCTTCTTACCACACTCCCAACAGAATAACACTGGCGGTGATTGGCAACCTAGGCTGTAATGCCCTTCTTGTCCGCACCTACGGCATGCTGTTCTTGGATTTACTTGCTCTGCCACTACTTCCGCTACTCGATGCTTCTCTTCTCCTACCCGATGTCTTTGTGCCTCTGTTAATCTATTTGGCTCACGTCGCATATGCGTTGGTGGTTCGTATCGTGATTCTCTATTCTTCGGCTGTTGGTTCCTTGTGGCTTCCTCTAAATGTAGGCACTCAACCTCTGTTGCTAAAATGGTTAACTCGTCTAGGGTTGAGAAGTCTCTTCGACGTATATACCAACGGTAGTCTGTGCGTGAATTGTCGAATATACGTTCCAGCTGCTCGGTGTTGGTATAATTCGCGTGTCGCATCAGATCTTGGAGAGCGACAACATATTCTTTGAATGGTTCATTAACCTTTTGCTGTCTCATACGGATTTCGTCACCAAGTTTTTCGAAGTACCGCGGTGGTAGGTAGAATCGTAAGAAGTCAGCTTTGAATTGTTCCCAGCCTGACCACTGTCTATTGTTGTTGCGATACCACATAAGGGCTTTGTCCTTGAGGAGTTCTGGCATCGTTCGTGGTAGCAAATCTCTTTGCACATTGTACGTCGCGGCGAGTTCCTCAATTCTTTCGATGAATTCCAGGGGGTCGCGGCCTCCATCATACTTAATAGACCACTTCCGCACCTTTTCTATTACTGTACCATATTCCATAGTGCTCGTATGCCCCGGTGAATTGCTTGGTGTGTTGCTTACAACAGGCGGTGTGACAAATGTATCGTTGTCTGTAGATCCAAGTAAGTTAACTGAACTTGCTCGGGTCCCGGTATACTTGCTTTCGTAAGCCTCAAGTCGCCTCTCAATTTCCTCATTATGCCCCTTCTGCGTTATGAAAGTGGCTAACTGCTTACGTAATTCCTCTACGGTGTCTCGTTCTGCTAACTCCAAGTCTCTCGTAATGCTTAGGAGCTCTTCCTTATTTACTTTGTAAATCCATGCTGTCTTCGCCATATTGAAGGATTAACTTAAAGCGGTTTCAATGAAAGCTATGGTTTTGTTTCCTTTCGATGAAGAGTCCCTGTTCGGGCGCCACCTGTAACGATGTTTCTTAGGCCGGGATATAACTCAGCGAGTCCAGGATTTCGTTAAAGGAAAAGATTTGTATTTTGGGTACTCTTTAGTATAAGTTTATCTTTATTGAACTAATCTTCAATGTTTGTTACATATATGGCGTGTACAAACGGTGACTTTGAACGAACGCTGAAGCATGTAAGCAGAGTTGTTGTGTCGTCAGGCTTCGTAATATTGGGTGTGTGTATGTTGATTGTGATCTCCGAGAATATACGTGTGCGCTGACTGTATCTTCAGAGAGTATGCGTAGGTATTGGCTAAGCTCCGAGAGAGAGTATGCGTAGCCGTTGTCGCGCTCTGAGAGAGTTTACGTAGCCGTTGCTCGTGCTCTGAGAGAGTTTGCGTAGACGTTGACCGTGCTCTGTAGATATTGGCTGTACGCTGACTCTGTGGTGGACGCTGACTGGGCTCCGAGAGAGTAGGCGTAGCCGTTGTCGCGCTCTGAGAGAGTTTGCGTAGCCGTTGCTCGTGCTCTGAGAGAGTTTGCGTAGACGTTGACCGTGCTCTGTAGATATTGGCTGTACGCTGACTCTGTGATGGACGCTGACCGGGCTCCGAGAGTGTATGCGTAGCCGTACTCTGTAGGTGTTGGCTGTACGCTGACTCTGTTGTGGACGCTGACCGGGCTCCGAGAGTGTATGCGTAGCCGTTGACTGTGCTCTGTAGGTATGCTCGATGACTGTGCCGACTGCGATTGCTCACCCGGGTAGTAAGTACGAAGGATGGAAGGACAGGAGACCGGGAGGATTTATCAAATCTTCCCACTTGGTCGGAGGGGAGGAGGATAGGCTGTGTACTTCTCTTATTTCTGGAATCTTATCAAGTCTCCAGTTTAATAAGAGAAGGAGGAGAGGAGGAGGATAGGCTGTGTACTTCTCTTATTTCTGGAATCTTATCAAGTCTCCAGTTTAATAAGAGAAGGAGGAGAGGAGGAGGATAGGCTGTGTACTTTACTTACCACGGTGTTAGCTCTGACTGATGTTGATCGCATCGAGGTTGGCAACTGACTGACTTTTGCGGTTGAGCTCGTTCCTTTTATATGTTTGTGCGCGGATTTTGTTCCGCTGTGTACGTATGTCTTTGTCCACTCTTCTCTCGCTCTTTCTCGTAGGAATGTTTTTGTGCTTGTTGGTCCCGTTATTTCCATGAATTTTTCTGCGTTGTTCGTTCTGGTCACTGTTTTTTTCCATGAATTTTTCTGCGTTGTTCGTTCTGGTCACCGTTTGTATTCCTTATGACTAATACTTATTTCTAATTATTTTAACATATTTTCCTCTTATTTTACTATCACTTATATTTATGCGTTATTAAATTCATTACATTATTTTTATTAGATTATGTATATGGGTAGTATAAAATAATAGAAAAATATATATATTGAGAACTTTAAAATAGTTTGAAGTAATGTGTGGCGCAGGATTTTGCGTCATCACAGTACCAACCACGAAATAAATGGACTGTTATACTTTTCTGCCGTCCTCGCCATATATTGAAGAAAGGCTGTCGAAACGCAAGGAAATATCATTGAATAAAAGATAAATGAGTAGAAAAGGAAAACTAAAAAGAAAATATGAAGAACTAATCAATATATATATTAATATTGGGGTTTTCAACTGAAATGAGAAGCAAAGCGGTCCCAACGGGAAACAAAGTGATTCCAAACAAAACGAAAGTCAAATCGAAACTAAACCAGAATCGACTCCGAAATCACTTATTAATAAGGCAGATGCATTTGTTTGTTGCTATCTTCTTCAATAAATGGCAGTGGTACGCAAATAATAGAATTTTTGATTCATTTTCAGTATTCGTTTAGCAGTTTTGTTTCGGTGTGTCTGCGGTTTTGGCACTTAAAGCACACGAGCACGTAAACTGCTAATTGACTGTTAATTTCTCACTTTGTATGCTTTACCTAAAGCGTTTGAGTTTTCCACTTCAACGCAAGGAGCTGTAGACGCATTTTAAAGCCGCACTTGCTTTGAACCTCCCGTTAATGGAAGAAAGGTACACGAGCGTTCTTGTCTAATTGTGTGGCCGTTATTACAACCTTAGAAATTGATTACAAAGTAATCACGGCGGAAAGTAAAAGATTACAAACTGAAAGAGAAAAGCGGGAGTGGAAACTGGAAAATGGGAGGACATTAAAAATAAACCAAAAATAATTCAAAAACTTAATTGGAAATTTTATTGAATTTTAAGAAATAAATAAAAGTTAACTAGAAGTGAATAATTCATAAATGAATGTACTTAAACATTGAGAAAAATTTAATTAATAAACCGAAGCAGTTAAAAATTTAATAAATTCAAATCTAAGTCTATCTAATCTACTACCACATACTCGTACATATATTATACATACATATACATATGTACATATGTGCATACAGTTTGACTCACCTTCAAAATGAGTCGTTATAATAACTCGGAGGTGGAAAAATCATCAAAATTTGCGCTTTTATTGTGTATGCGTTACAAAGAGATATGCACAAACCTATTGCAGGAATGATGAAATGATGACACAACTACGTAAACATGTTGAAGAAATTAGGCTCGTTGAAGGCTTGTTGAAGAAAGGCTCGCTCTTGCTCGCTCTTTTCCGCTCTTTCAAGCTCGAAAGAGCGTTTGTTTTCAGGAGCACGAGCGAGCAGGAGCGGCAAAAAAAATTTTCATGCGCTCCTGCTCGCTCGAAAGAGCGTTTGTTTTCAGGAGCACGAGCGAGCAAGAGCGACAAAAAAAATTTTCATGCGCTCCTGCTCGCTCGAAAGAGCGTTTGTTTTCAGGAGCACGAGCGAGCAGGAGCAACAAAAAAAATTTTCAAGCGCTCCTGCTCGCTCGAAAGAGCGTTTGTTTTCAGGAGCACGAGCGAGCAGGAGCAACAAAAAAAATTTTCAAGCGCTCCTGCTCGCTCGAAAGAGCGTTTGTTTTCAGGAGCACGAGCGAGCAGGAGCGTTTGTTTTCAGGAGCATGAGCGAGCTGCAAAAAAGGAGCGCTGAAGCTGAGCTGTTTCTGAG
The DNA here is from genome assembly GCA_949629155.1 of Myopa testacea. Taxonomy (NCBI): domain Eukaryota; kingdom Metazoa; phylum Arthropoda; class Insecta; order Diptera; family Conopidae; genus Myopa; species Myopa testacea. Next base: position 37,151,405 of record OX451345.1, on the reverse strand, counting down.
CAGATGGTTGGTAGCAAGTACATAATTTGTTCAATATTTATAATTGAAACAAGTCAAAGGCAATAAAAAAAAATTTGTCAAATATTTCGTATTTTTTAACACTGAACATTTTTTATAAGCTCTGGTGAAGAATTAGGGCTAAATAGCCAAATTTCAAAGAATCGCTAAAAAGAGGTAATGGTTTTATTGCCTTCGTTTTTCATGCGGATGTAGCTACCGTTTCCACGAATAGACAGGTACTTAATAATACAATATATGTACATAAGTATGTATGTATGTATACTTTACGCATATACTCTTCATACACAAGGTACTTTTTATCGGCGAAGTGCCATTTACAATCGGCAGGTCAACCTAATCATGATTTTTTTACCTAAGGCGTTGTTTTCCCAAAAAACCCATCTGAAAAATGCAGTTTTGAAACGCATGCACATGCATCCTTTGCTTGGAGAATTCCATCGCAGGCTGAAATTGTAAGTATTTTTCGTACATATTTACATATGTAATAACCCTTTGGCAAATTCTATGTAGATGACGGTATTCCTGCATTACATGCTTGGATCAGAAAACAATGATAGTTTAATATTTAAATGCCACATAATATTAACATATGTATCATAGTAAAAATGTTTATACTTTTATAAAGTTAATAAATTTTATAAAGTTATAAATAAATAAATAACGATAAAAATAACCTCTTCAAATCTGTTATTATTCACCAAACTTATGAAAAATGTACCGAAAATACCGTCATCTACATAGAATTTGCCAATGCCTATTTAGCCCTAATTCTTCACCAGAGCTTATAAAAAATGTTCAGTGTTAAAAAATACGAAATATTTGACAAATTTTTTTTTATTGCCTTTGACTTGTTTCAATTATAAATATTGAACAAATTATGTACTTGCTACCAACCATCTGCTCAGAAACAGCTCAGCTTCAGCGCTCCTTTTTTGCAGCTCCTGCTCCTGCTCGCTCGTGTTCCTGAAAACAAACGCTCCTGCTCGCTCGTGCTCCTGAAAACAAACGCTCTTTCGAGCGAGCAGGAGCGCTTGAAAATTTTTTTTTTGCTCCTGCTCGCTCGTGCTCCTGAAAACAAACGCTCTTTCGAGCGAGCAGGAGCGCTGAAAATTTTTTTTTGTCGCTCCTGCTCGCTCGTGCTCCTGAAAACAAACGCTCTTTCGAGCGAGCAGGAGCGCTTGAAAATTTTTTTTTTGCTCCTGCTCGCTCGTGCTCCTGAAAACAAACGCTCTTTCGAGCGAGCAGGAGCGCTGAAAATTTTTTTTTGTCGCTCCTGCTCGCGTGTGCGAGCGAGTTTTCTACTGTTTTCTACTGAATAAGGTTCCAATACAGGAATCTTTTCGTTTCGCCCTCGCCCACACAGCGCCTTATTAATGCAACATAATTAGAGCACATGTAAACATACATACATACTTATACATATATCTTTGGTATCGTTCACCCTTCCTTCGGAAATACGTTCGCTCGTTTCATCCTCTCATGCATTCGGAAGTACTCCGGACATACAATGATATACAATGCGATACAATAATATTGACAACGAGCCGAGACGATGATGTGTGCTCTTTAAAGGCAAATTACCGTTGCAATTATGCTCTAATAGAAACAGCAATAATGGGGAGCACCACAACCAACCAGTGAGTTGGTGGTGAACAGTGAGCAATGAAACCACCACATCCTCACACACATTTTCCATAGTTTTCAGCCGTTTCAAGGGTGCGATGTCTCTATTCATTTCATGTTTAACAAGATGTTCACATTGTGCAAGACCTACATTTCTTAGACTGCCATCGAACTTGAACTCTGAACTTGATTGATCAACATAATAAGGTACTATTGTCTCTATATGCGCAGCTGAGACGGTTTACCATTGACTTCACTTAATAGTGTATAGTATGCACTATACACTATATATATAGAATAATTTAATATTTATTTATAAATTACAAACACGGCAACAAAAGAACTGCGTGCGGTTAGTTTTTAACCGCAGAATTTAATGGTTTGGTGAACTGCTAAATAAAAAGTGAAGTTAGCCAGTGTAAAATTTTCGACCTCAAAATAACCTCAAATAAAGACCCAAACAATGTGAAGTAAAATCAATAACCGCGACATGCTCAGCAGGGCCAATAAATTTGAAATTGTGGAAGTCAAACCTATTTATTTTATACTAGATATCAATTCCTGGGGGATTTCGCACGAAATGAAAGTTGATTTATAGGTGTTCATAAATACGATTAGCGACGCCGTGCGTGTGAATAGAACAACAACAACGGCGAGTGCAATGAAATCGGTTTGAATCAGTTTCGTAACAACAGACATCCAGCAGAGGGCACAATTTAAAGTGAGATACATCGACAGCTTTAAAGGGATTAAGAGTGGATCGGAGGGCGCGGGTAAACCAGGTAAACCAGGCGCGGGTAAACCAGGTAAACCGGTGAAGTTGCTAGTTGTTGCGAAAGCTGTTGACACATGTTCACGATCCCGGATTCAGCACATGACGAATGGACCAAATGATATAACGAAATACGGACAATTAATCAGTCGGGGACTGGAAAACCAGGCGGAGGCATGAGAGCTCGATCCAGTGTCTGTGAAATAGAAACTTCGAATTGTTTACCTTAAACAAATGGCAAGCAATAAGAGGACTCCATTAAGCCGCATCGCCTGACCACAACGTCTAGCTTTCCAACATGATTGGAATCAGATGAAGAACATTTTTTGTTGTTGAGATGGAACTAACGATTCCTTAAAAAGAGCGTATATCAGCCGTTAAAACAACCCTACTCAAACATGCCGAAATCTGTTGCTTTTCAGCGCTGGTTGACGTTAAAAAAATGTCGATGAAAAACAACAACACTCTAATTCAGCTAGCTGCAGACTGATTAAATAAGCATTTCAATACCCGCGACTTACGTATTATATCAAGTGGAAGGAATACGAGAAAAACAGCCTCGCTGAAGTTTGTTGGGAGCTGCAGCCTTCATGCGATTTTGATTACACGCCAAAAAGTTGGCGGTTTGATACACGAGTACCGTGGATTTTGAACTAATTATAAAAAATAGTAGACTTACAGCCAAAGCAAAGATTTTTCTTATAAAGGGATGGTTTCTTATGTAATGTTTAAGAAATATTTCATCCTGCGTATAAGAAGTCGATATCTTGTAAGGGAGGTTCACAGAGGAGAGAAGACGGAATCATCATACCAGTTCAATTTAACATACAAACTGAGCGTAGTTTTCGAGTATCGGTTCGGAATTTTTACGCCCATTTCCCCTAGGACAATCATCGGAAATTTACTCCAAAATTAATTTTGAAATAGTTTTCTTCTTATTTAATTAGGTTAATGATGAGAAGAATCCATTAATAAATACAAAGAACTCGACATATGTACATACTTAGTAGGTGAACGCCAACAACTTCTTGAAAAAGTAACTCAACTCGTAGAAGTTTCATCAGTGGGTCACGAAGGGGCTGAACCTATAAATAAGTCATTATTAGAAGTCATGAAAATGTAATGCTGCCAATCAAGGGCGACAGTTGGAGCAGACAGTGCATCAAACGCTGCCGCCACTAATTGTCCAACCATGGCAGGTACTTTACTTTAAAAGTTTGGAATTCAAAGGCCACATTTTGACGAAGGTTCATCTTCGCACACTCACAATGACGCATTTGTGGCGAATACAGTTTGCAGAAATTTCGTCCTCAACAACAAACTAATTACGCCGAAACGAAAAATAAGGCGGTCCTCTCAGTAGTTAGTACTTGAAACGTTCAATTAATAAGTTGTCTTCTGGTCTTTTGGCCTTTGGCTCTACTCTAACTCGAGTATAAATGGAAACTTTGGCAAAGCGGCTTCGCTGTACGGCACACACTGTCGCTTCTTCGACATCTAAGTTATAGTGTTGGAAAAGCATTCTGCAATCATGGCAGCTACCGCCCACGTTGCTGAGCCACACTCCCCACTCTATTCTGCCGCTGACCATCCGCGTACCTCGTCTCTGTTCGCGATGCAGTCATGCTTCCTGCATTTGTTGGGCATGCTTGGGCCTAAGCTGCCCGTCTGGCTGCCGACTAAGTTGGGCTTCGTACTGCACGCTCAGCCGCTGCTGGTGGTGGCTATAAGTGGTCATCTGGCGCTGCTCTTCACGAAGACTACGTTCGACACACTACAGAACGGCAGCCTTGAGGACATCACCGACGCGTTGGCCATGGCGATCATTTACTCGTTCACCTGCTTCGCTGATTGTTACTGGTTGTGGCGCTCGACACGGCTGGAGCGATTCTTAGAGCGCATCGATCGCGAGCATCGGCATCATTCGCTGGCGGGTGAGTTCGTTGTCATGTGATCGAGTTAATGAGTCCGACTTGGCTTCATTCAGGCTTAACTTTTGTGAGTTCACATCGTTCGTTCGTCCTCGCACGCAGATTGACCGTCTCTTGGCTCCTCTGCTGTTACAGCGGCGTCGTTCTCTGGGGATTGGCACCGATTATACTCCGGTCACACACGCTGCCGCTGCGGTGCTGGTATCCATTCGATGCAATGGTGAGTGAAGAGAAGCCGACATTAATCGTTTGAGTTATTTTGCTTATTGATCGTTCGGCTATGTCCTTGGATTAGCAAAAGGGCGCCTATGAGATGGTGTACGTTACGCAGTTGATGGGTCAGGTGATCGTAGGCACCACTTACGGCAGTGGATCGGCTTTGTTTGTGTCCTTGGTCATTCTGATGCTAGGACAATTCGATGTGCTCTTTTGCAGTTTGAAGAACTTCGAATATCATGCGCGCCTGCTGTCGGGAGCGGAGTTGCATGAACTGCGGTGAGTATGACACTTAGCAAGAAGGTTACCATTGCGCGGAGGGCGGGCGGTTTTTAGAGACCATTCTTTAAATATTGGAAGCAGTACCATAAGGTCGTGTAAATCAAATGTGTGTGTGTTGTCAAGTAATAATCATTTGTCTTGCATCCTCCAGATGATGCTGTTCTTTGCATTCACTCCCGCTCCCCCTCTTTATCTTTCAGGAAGATCCAGTTGAACCTCCAAGGACATGATGATGAGCTTAGTCAATACATCTACGCGGAGGAGCACATAACCGATTTGACTGTCTTCAAGGATCTGCACCGAAGCCGCAAAGTCTACAGAGAGGGGCTACATGACGCACTAGTAGAGTGCGTGCGTCACCATTGCTTCATCATGGAGTGCTGCACGGAGCTAGAGACACTCTACAGTCCGTACTGCTTGATCAAATCCCTGCAAATAACTGTCCAGCTCTGTCTACTGCTCTTCGTGGGTGTGGAAGTTAGTCAGAGATGAGTTACAAATAAAGTCCTCTAATCTGTACGCGATGTTCACAGGGTAAACAAACCACCATGCGTGTAATCAACCTCCTCCAATACGTGAGCCTAACAGCTGTCGAACTCCTGATGTTCACTTATTTTGGAGAACTACTGCGCAGTCACAGCGTGCGCGGTGGCGACGCTTTGTGGCGGGCCAACTGGTGGCGCAACGCGATGCACATACGCAACGACATCATGATTTTTTTGCTGAACAGTAGACGCGCGTGCAAGCTGACAGCTGGAAAGTTCTTCGCCATGGATGTTGAGCGATTGCGTTCGGTTAGTGCGTCGGGGGGACCAGGGTCAGCGCAACTGAAATGGCTAACAAACGCATTTGCTTACTTTTAGGTGGTCATGCAAGCTTTTTCGTTTCTAACTTTATTGCAAAATTTAGCGGCAAGCAATGCCAAGTGAGACGAGGCAGCAGCGGGAATAAAAGGATACAACTAAAATTACAACAACAACAACGTGCAGCCGAAAGCCGTAAGCAATCGGTTTTGAAGATTCGGGACACTTGAACGACGAATGGGCCTCTCCAGCTTGTCTCGGTTTCTTCGTAGTCTAGTCGATAACGGACCCATCCTGTTTTCATTGAATTAAACAATTTTGCGTTTTTATGTATTCCTAACAATGTTCTTAATTCTTATTTGAGTGTCTTTTTAGTGTTTACTTGAAACTGAAGAATTCCACCTGAGCCCAAATGTAAAAGTTTAGGTTTCAGAATATTTTTTTCCTGTTTGTTGGCACTTGCATGCTGGCAGTCGACTTCCTGCTACGCAAACTTCGTCGGAGTCTTTGAAGTTACCCGAGTATTAATTTTTATGGCCAATAAAGAGACCCATACAAGCGAGGAACCACGTACTCGTATCCATACATAAACACCGCTCACACAAGCGCAACAGCATTCGCAACTTTGTTGCAACGTAAGCTTAGGTCACAAATGCGGTATTTCTTTCTTTGGTTAGAAATGCAGCAACTTACTGGCGCCGTAACTTTTGCATTCTGCTCACTGGTCCATTAATTCTTTTATTCTTCGTGCATACAAATAGTATGTATAAAGAAACATTTAATTTCAGCAACATTTAAGCTGTGTTCAGTTGACTTTTGTTGTTATTGTTGCTGAAAGCTTTTTGTGCGCTGCACCACAAAAAACAGTCGGCGGCACCCGACTGTAGTGTGCCGCATAAAAGGCCTCACATACGCGCTTTAGAGTGGGTTTGCGGACTAAATTTGTGCGGGTGTGTGTGAGTTCTTGTGTGCGTTTAGCCTGTCGAAAGCATTTGCAAGTGCAGCCAAGTGTGTGGAGCCGCATTTAAAAAACTTTCAAAGGTGTTTGTATTTTTCAAGTGCTTGTCGAGGCTTATGAAGGCTCCCAGTCGTCGTGAACAAAATGAATTAGTTTTCACTGAATGCAGAGGGCTTTTTTCGTAAAAGGATGTTCGTCAGAAGGATTTTTTAAAACAACAAAATTAAAAAACGCCTAAATGAGGGAGACGAGGTGTGTATGAATTAATACTCGTTAGCATAAGCTGCGGATCAAGTACGGGACGTGCTAATTAATGTGAGGCACTGAAAACCGAGCTGTTAAAAAAGGCTGTTTGCTGCATGTTGAAACAGAGGAAAATCGAAAGCGGTGCGGAGGGCGAAGACTGCTAAAGAATGGGGAGAGGAGTTGAGAAGGTGGTGCGTCTGAAGTATAGGTATAGTTATGCTCCACCAGTCACGTGCCTCATCGCTCCAGGATTACATACTTTGGAGTACCATCATTTCCCATCATTTGTGCAGCGTATCTTCAATAAGCCCAGCGCAATTAAATGGGTGTACAGTTGGAATGAACTCGGTCGGAGTATTCCGGCACACGACTGAGTTATCGACACCAGTTATGTATCGTAAATACCTCTGTTATTAGCAGGCCACTTTTTTGGTAATATTAATGAATCCGATTTGAGAGTTGAATTTCTCAGCTAGTAGTCCAGATCTAGAGTTGAAATTCTATTGCCGAATCTAATCTCTCACATCAAATCGGCCATACAGTCGGCGTGATCCGCCCACTTTTTCGACTATAATTTACACGCATTACTACGCTACACGCAACTACACGCTTCGAAGAAAGAATTTTCCACTTGAAAATTCCACTTGAATTCAACCCCTTTGTGGTTCCACTCAATTGAGCATCTCATCGCAGTCGTTGCCAGCGGGATTGCCGTGGATGGGACGAAGGTTTCTTGTTGGATGAATTGGAATTGGAGGTGGTTTCTTGCTATTGGAATCATTTAAATGCATTCAACGCGCTCCGTGGATTTGGATACGATTCTCGAATCACAACTCTCAAAATGGTCAGTGATGATGGTTGATAAGCTGGCCAAAGCCTCCTGCTCATAGGACAGACTGACGGAAATCCATCATTAGCTACTGTGCTTGATGAAATAACGTTTTTTGTTTCCTGACTGACGCCAGAGAAGCGAATAGCTTTCTTAGTTTCTGCAGCTTCAGTTTAAGACTCGTTATTATTAACATGTTTAAACACGGAACCATGCTTTACGCAAGTATTAAGTTCGCAAATCTTGGCCGGTGGTGCGAAAGCTTATCTCTCATGAGTAATGACGAGCACCGCGCTCTGCGTTGTAGCTACTGCGGAAAAGTTAAAAGTTTCTCGCAAAACCTCCTGATTAAATGCCGAGTTTTTATTTTAGTTTGAAATCCTTTTGCATTTGAGAGTAGCACGTTTCGTCATTCTTATTCATTAGTCATGGAAATGAACGGAAACGGATTTGATAGAACTTGTTTTGTGAAGGCGAAGAAGTAAAGTTTAACATGGGGCTCAATCGTCGATGCACAGCTAACACATATTTCATTACTGAATAAAATAAAAGACATCATTTGTAGACGGTTTACTTATTCAAATTTATTATCCTTTTTCATTTATTTGCTTTGATTTTACGATTTACTTACACACTTACTTCTCATTATAATTTCAATCAAGTTATGTAGATTATAAAATGGTTTCTTAAAAAATCTCACATTTCTGCGAATTTATAAATACAAATCATACAAGGACAGGAATTTAAATTATACCTAAAAGAACCGATTCGTTACGGTTCATTTACTTTGCTGTTACACTTCATTCTACACATAATCTGCTTTAGGTTTTTTTTGTTTGAAATGCAGGATGTATTGTAATATAAGGTAACGGTTCGTGAGTGTCCTGTAATAACATTTCGTAACAACTACAGATATATGAATATTTCAGACTTAATGTAGCAAATAATTTCAAATAAAACGAAGGAAATGCTTTGCAAATGTAGAATATATCACATTCAAAGTGCCCAGGTTGACCGAATTCTCAAATTGCGGTGCTTTAAAACTTAATTGGATGCTTTTGTATCAAAAGCGTGAGCAGCTCCACACGCTTACAGTGCAAATTCTTAGTGAATGTATGTAAATGTGCTTACGTACCATGTGATTATGACCAGAAGTAGAACTGCCTAATAAATGAAGAGATATTTTTACGCCATGTACATACAATCTACATTGTACACAAGTATTAAATTATGAAGTCTTAAATTCTAGACATGAATGACAGATATGTACCATAATTTGTACATTTTTCACTATAATACCTTAAAACTAAGAACAATGAGGTAACAGTCATGTTTTCATAAAACATCCGCGTAAGAGAGACTGAATGTTTGTTGATATTAATCTATATAATGTTGTCATTCAAGTATACATCTATATGTATAAAAATGAAAGGCCTCAAGCGTTGAACACAATCGGAGCAACAGGATACAGCAACATTTCCAGGCAACAAGAATTTCCATGGCGTTAATTATAATGGCTGGGCAACTGTTGCTCAGCAACAAAAATTTCATATGTCAAATTCTTAATGGTGGTGTAACACTAGGCCACTTGAGGCCGCCTTAGGAAACCTTCAACTGTTTTTTACATTTTCTCCAGCATCCTTTTTTTAGAGGATTTTCCATTTCTTTTAGCTATTCATAAATATTTTGAGTAATTTTTTTTAAATAGGAATTCCGTATATTTTCTATTTCAGAAATAAATTGCTTGTAATAATAATAATAAAAATTTCGTTAAATATTAACTTAAATAAATTGGCATTAAGATGCCTAGTGTGATACCCCCCACAATGCAAATTGTCAACTTTTACATGACAGAATGTAAACAAACACACCGAAGAAGAACAAGAATGATTCTGTTGCTGTCAAAATTAGAAATTAGCCCGGAGATAAGATACAAAATGGAAAGCAAACCAGAGCAACAAACTGGAAATCAAACTTTTTTCTCGATCTCCATAAGAGCCCATGTAAATTTGACAGCTAAAAATGTATCTTGTACCCTGTTGCTCCGATTGTGTTCAACGCTTGACTCACTTCCCATCAACGCACAAGCTAAACCCTTTGACCTAGAACGGTGAAATTTTGCACATACATATGTAGGTTTATTTTATGATGTATACGTCGAATAAGAAAGGATTTTTCGAAATGTTACTTCTAAGGACTTCAAAAAGGACATACACAGAATTTTTTCTTTGCACAGGCTAAACCGTTGAATCTACAAAGGTGAAATTTAGAACGGAGGTTTCCTTTATGATGTATACAAGGGAGAATAAAGGATTTTTAGAAAATTTTACTTCTAAGGACTTCAAAAAGGACAAACACATAACTCTTTTGTTAGCCATCAAGTATGGATTTTCTTTTTTCACGAAAACATCTCGCGTATAAATGCCTCAAAACACTTTTCAGCATTTTTCAAAATTCATCCTCTAAAGGTCAGAAAAAGGACATAATTGTAAAAATAAAATAAACACATAAAAAACATAAATAAAAACTTACTAAATTAAAAATGCAATGTAGTATTATAAAATAATATTTTATTTCCCGTGCAATGCCGGGTAGTTAAGCTAGTCTATATGTATACATATATATACATATGTACATATGTATATAAAGATATAGATCTTTAATCGGCCTGCATACCCGAATTTTGGGTGTGTTTTTATAAAAATACTGATATTCGAAAAATAGTTTTATAAGGGGTCGGCATTTGCGTTTGTGAGGGTGAAACTACAATACATAAAATTATTTTGTAGTTGCACACGTTTTACTTCCCTTTCAGTTTCGCAAGCAACATTACTTACACTTTGCCTCTTTTGCATATTTTGGTGTGCAAGAGTATAGCAACAGTGGCGGCTTTAATAAATGTCATAACTCGCAACAACTCTGTAAACAACTTCGCTGAAACTGTGCATAATCCCTTGAACACATAGAAAATCGCACGACGAATATTTCGGTGCGAACTGTCAGAAATCTTCTGCCGCAGCATGTCAAAATCAAAGTAAACACAAACAAATAAGAAGAACAAGAGCGTCGACTGCGAACAAATCGCATTCAAATCGATCGCAGCTGCGAATTATTCGCAGCCGCAAGCAGAGGCTTTGATCCTTAGACATGTCTATAGTAAGTAGCAGTATCTCTTTTGGGTTTTTGACACAAAGTTGTATATATTTTTTGATTTTGCACATTGATACGTTTTATTTATACGTTTCTTTAAAAATTGTGTTTATATGGTTCTGTTTCTGAAGTCCTACGGGAAATGTACATACATACATACATACTTTTAGTGATACAAATTCTAGGAATTCGACTGAAGTAATTTCAATACAAAATTAGATGCTTTAATTCAATTACTGTATATTATTTGAATTAGTTTTTAAAATTCAATGCATTTAATTTTTTTCACTATGCATTGAATTGAAAACAATTTCATTCTTAATTCCTTAACTTTTTATTAATGATTTGTTGAGAAGTTTCTATATAAAGTGAAAACTCTACTTGCGGACACCTCCCGCAGGCGGACACGTCTAATAAGCGGACAGTTTCTTCAGTTCCTTGGCGTTCTTCAGTTCCAGTTCAACTATCTCGTAGGCGGACACCTCTCGCTAACGGACAAACCTGCTGTGACGATCGGTGTCCGCCCACGAGAGCTTTCACTGTAATAGGATTTTCTTATATTTTTCGTTCAGTGTACTCTTTTCAGTTCATCAAAATATACAGGGCATAAATAATAAATAAATGAAGCATTCTATTCAACTCACACTCTGTGTAGTTCAAGCATTGGCGGAGTAGTCTTTTCTTCAGCATTTATTACACAAACCCACTCTATTTTACGTTAGCCCAGCGTTTAAGCAGATTTCGCACTTAATTGAAATTGCCAATTTGGAAGCACTTCTGGTACGTGTTTGGAGATGTGTTTGGCTGCAGGCTTCCTTTAGAGAAAGTTTTAATTTAATTTTTCACCTAAAATAAAATCAGTTGTTTTCGCTTTAGCATAGAAATTTGTTGTATTCATGCTTAATGGTTTAAAAGTTGTTTGTAGTCAATTCTAGGAAGTAAAATACGAAGAGCATGAAAGGGAAGTGGAAATGAATGTGGAAGAGGAATAGTTGTCCTTTGAATAGGAAGGGCAACTTTACCAAAGTTGCAATGATGGATGAAGCTCGATTTGTAGGTGACTAAAATTGATTCGCCAATTTTACAGGACCGAAGAAGCGTTATTAAATGCACCTTCAGCATTCCACAATACAAATATTTTTGAACTTAGCTACACTTTGATGTCTTTGTGTTTTTCTATTCGAAGAGATTTTCGTATTTTTAAAGCCGAAACCACAATGGCGCGTTAGGTCGGTCGCGCTTTGACAGATATTATTGAACACAGGGAATCTTATGAGGCAATTCACAATACGACCTCAGGCGTTATATCGTAAATTTTTGTGTATCACGTAAATCTCGTTCAAACGCACCAGTTGGTTCTACTTCAACTAGCTCTGGCGTTTGACATTTGAATTTATGAATTTTGTTGTCAGTTGCCATTCCTCAAAATTACAGCAAAATGGACGCGTCGCAAACATTTGAGGAAAAATTAATAAATCTTGTTCAAGAAAAAGAATTCCTATTTAGCACTAAGTCGCGTTCCTACAAAAACGTTGTTCTTAGAGACGCAACATGGGCAACAATCGCAGAACAATTGGATAGACCAGGTAAGTTAGCATGTGCCAGTGGTTAGTGGATTAAAGCAAAATTTATTTAGTTGACGAGTGCAAGCAACGTTGGAAGAGCCTCCGGGACCGCTACGTTAGAGAGAAAAAGAAAAATGAACAACCATCTGGCAGCAGTTGCAAATTTCATCAAGAGTGGGAATTTTCGTCCTCTTTAAGTTTTTTGGATGTAGCCTTGCAACCAAGAAAGTGGGTATCTTTAAATCTTTAATTATATAGAAATCTTAAAATTATATAAAAATTGAAAATAATTACAGGCAATCGGGAAATTATGAGGAGTTTTCAGCGCTCACACCTGATGACTCTTGCGCTGCAGATTGCGAAGAAACGTCTCCCGAAACAGAAACGTACGAAACCCCGAAGCAAATTAGGAAGACAAACCGCAAGCGAGAGGCTCAAAACGAGGACACTGAGGAAAAGTTTGGTCTCCTTCTTGGTTCTTTAACGAAAACGTTTTCAACCAGATTTAACAAAGATGAAGACAATACAGATATTTATTTAAAACTTCTCGGTAAAAAACTTAAAATTTTACCGGAGCACATTCAAAATTCTTTACAGGAAAAATTTTTAAAAGAATGTAATGAAGAAATATTAAAATTTAGAAATGCAAATTAAGATAAATAGTTTTATTTGCTCAAGTGTTAAATTTTATTTGAAAACAGATAATTTTTGAGGGTGTCTCGCATGCGGAATGATTCTGCGCTGGAATTGTTGGATCCAATATGTGCAATACGACGCAAAGGTTCAGCATCGTCTCGCCACAAACCACGTTGAATCATTTCATCATTTTCGTCGTGAATATCCACGTATTCTTTTGTGCAGTACGCATCGTCATTTAGCTTTATAAAGTTGTGCAATATAACTGCAGCTTTTACAACGCGCTCTACATTAGCTGGAGCCATAATCAACGTATTTTGGAGAATTCGCCATCTCGCCACCAAAATCCCAAATGCATTTTCAATTGTGCGTCGTGCACGAGAAAGACGCCTGTTGAAATAAAATTTTTCTGGACACAATTTTCTGCCTGGATATGGCCGCATTAAATATGGTTTAAGTGGAAATGCTGCGTCGCCAACTATATAGTGATTGAAGGGAATGTTGCTGTTTGGAAGCAATTTCGGTGAAGGCAAATTTAATTCATCATGCAGAAGTTTGCTACCGAGTAATGACTCAGCAAATATACCACCATCGCTTTGGCTTCCGTAAGCACCGACAGTGATTGAAGTAAATATATAGTTGGCATCGCAAGCCGCGAGGAGTACAATGGAGTGATGGCCTTTGTAGTTAAAATATTCAGAGCCTGCTCTCGCAGGACATTGGATATTAATATGTTTGCCATCAATTGCTGATACGCAATTTGGCAAGTTCCATAAATCGTAAAATTCTTTTGCAATTTGTGTCCAGTTTTCCGTGCTGGGTGGTGATAAATAAAGCGGCATCAGTATTTTCCATAGTTTTTCACATGTTTCATATATGATGCAGTTGACTGTTGAGTATCCCATTCGGAAAATCCACGCTAGTACTTGTTTGGGAACACCTTGCGACAGGTACCTTGAAATATTAAATGCAAGATAGTAGACATCCTGTATTTAAGAACTGTAAGTATATTTACAATAGGACCAGAAACAGTCGGCAATCAGCAGAAATTGGTTTTCTCATTGAAGTTTTTTGCAGTTCCGGTTCGATGAAAGCCTGCAGTAGCTGAAAAGTTCTGGGCTTCATTCTAGTAATTTTGAAGAAGTGCTCCGGGTCTATTTCTTGCATTCTTCTGAAATTCAGAGCAAAAAACCCTTCTGAATCTCTAGCCAGATTCAGCTCGCGAACCCACATTCTTTGCTGTGCTAGCCTAGACTGCTTATAGAGTCTGTACGTGCCATAGAGTGCAACGCTAAGTAGCGCTAAATCCTCAAAATCTTCGGAATTTGATGAGCTCATATTTAATTTTCTTCCATAGAAATTTGAAGCTTCAAATTTGAAATCATTTTTAATTTTGTTTTTGAAATATGCTCGTCACATTGCAAGAGTTGCCAAACATAAACCACAGTTTTGGAGGAATTTCTTTCCGGTGGAATTTTTTTTATGTGGCTGGGAATTACAATGGACAATAACCATTTAACTGCAATATTTCTACAATTTTTATTGGATTAGAATAATTGAAATATGAATCACGGTTATTTTTTAAATGAAAAACAATTTTCGTTACCAAATTCATACATGCGAATAGGTATTTTTTTTTTTTTTAGGTGGCAACAGTGCTTAGTAGGACATGAGCACAACTTAACTAACGCGTCATTGTGTTTTAGAAAATGAAACTCGAGCGTTGTGTGACATTTTATCGTAAAGTTTTTGTAAAGTCTATCAAACGCCGATCAAAGCGCGACCTAACGCGCCATTGTGGTTTCGGCTTAAGTTATTGAAAGGTATGAACAACATAAATAAAGCACAGCCCGTACAATATATGTAAATAGTACATAATAACTTCAAACGAGTTCATTTTATATTAAAACACATAACTTAATTCAGGCCCACTTATTGAGGCTACTGGCAACCCTGAATTGTTCAACCTTCTGGCAACTCTCTTCTTGAGGTTAGCTGCTTTTTGCTATTTTAATCGTAAATCACATGTATCATAATTTGCTCTTGTTATTAAACCTAAATTAAACGAAAATAAACTGATAGTTGAATACACGAAACAACACCACTCATTACAAGACTAAACATGTACCATGCTTAATCATTAATCCAAGATTAATTGTAAAGTTCAATGAATTTTTGATTGCATTGATCTGAAGTTGGAGATACTCACGTTGAATTTCGAAAGCAGTTAGAAAAGCCACAGAATATTTCCGAAATAAAACTGCAATCGAAGCTGTGTCCTTGTGGCGTGTTATTGATTTCAGAGCTTTAATCGGACAAATAAATCTGAATATTTTTTTGAGCCCGTTGAAACAAGAGTCAACAACTCGTTTTTGGGGCTTAACTTTTGGCGCTTGTTTTTATGTTGCTGGAACCAGGCATTTCATATTCACTTAAAGTTGTTGTAGCAAACAAAGGAAACCCATACTAACGATGTTTGTCTTTTTCAGTCAAACTTTTAATTGAGCTCTTTTTAAAACTAAACTCAGCTTTCCTAGGTGTTTGTCTGAAACTATCTAACTAATGATATTTAATCAGATATCTACTCCCTGACATAGCATAGCATGATATAGTTTTAATCAGACATAGCATCGCCTTCTCCTCTTCCTTTATGCACCTTCGATTGCAGATATATTCATCTGCTATGACTTCCATTGCGACTGGAGGAGCATCGCCGCTTGAGCAACCTTACGAATCGGGCTCCATTGCCACTGTTCTCTTTGAGCGTCGTCGTTGCTACGCCCACTGACATATTCAACGGATCTGGTCGCTGCTGTTTGGAAATCGCACCCTGCTGCTACCTGCTGGGCCACGTCGACGCTGTTGAGTAACGACAGAGGAGCACTTTCTTGAACGCCTGCCGGAATACCTTATTGAAGATCGTGTAGAAAATCGGGTTGACCGTCGAACTGGCGTAACCCAGCCACGTAACCACATCGAAGACCCAGTGCCCGATGTTGCCCTCGCAGTCACCGCAGACAGTCGGCAGCAAGTTCAGCACAAAGAACGGCGACCAGAGTATGACGAAGGTGAAGAAGACGACTCCCAACACTTTGGTTGCCTTCTGTTCCAGTCGTATGATTCTTCCGTGACGCGCCGAGTTGCGCGAGATGACACTCGAGTTACGGGAGTGGTGCGAGCGTATTGTCTGCTGGCGCTGGAGTAGGCACGGCGAGGACTGCACCGAACTGGACTCTGACTTTAGCACACTGCAGACGTCCATGTTAAGCGAGCTGCCAGCGACCGTGTGATGGTGAGGTGCGTTTATATTCTTGTGGCTACGCAGTGTGGCAGAACGGCGGAGCGGAGACGGCTCGCTGGTCTTGACGGGTTTGAGCAGCAGCGAGGTTCGTACGCCGCCAAAACTGGAGCCACGTCGCCGATTACGCCCAGCTTCCCAAGTAACCACGGAGCCGGTCTTCGAAATACTGAGTTTCCGTCTGCCATGGCAGGGTGTGTCGGGTGTAGTAAGAAACACGGATGCGGTGGGAATATCAGCCGCTGCAATTGCATTGCTGCATTCGTTGTTCAGAAGGGGATCGCCTACTGAAGACGTGGGACAGCGACCTTCTTTGATGCCTTCCAGAAATACCGGATCGGCGAGAGTTGAAGTCATCGCAAAAACCTCAAAACTGCTGGATATGATTTTGACCTCAACCGGCTTTATGTAGCTCTGCATGGGGCGGTCGCCGAAATAGGGACATGTGCAGACAGGCGGCAGATGCAGGTAGTCCGCGTCATTGTCAGTGGGTAGCAGATTTTTGGTGTTCGCCTCCGGAATCTCTGTAGCTGATAACCGAGTGTCCTGACAGCTGACGCTATCATCGTCAGGCTCTAATGATTGACCTGTTTCACGCAAGAAAAGGAGAGCGTTCTTCGGCAGACTGTTGAAACGCTTTCGTTGGTCCGTCGACGGAGTCGTGTCGCCGCTGTCTTCACACGCGGTGCGTGTAGCTGTGGATGCACGACGCCTCTTTGTGCAGAGGCGCAGACGCTGTGGCAGCGGGGGTGGTGAGGGAGATCTGAAAAACAGATTTCCTGTGTAAGTTGCTTTGCGTAGCACAATATTTAAATCTTCATTGTCTTTGTCCTTATAGTCTGAAGTCATCATTTATGTTTAAAAAACCAAAAAACTTGGTATTAAATCCCAAATATCGAATATAAAACGATCGAATAACTGAATATCAAAACCATTCCTTTCAAAAGAGAGGGAAGAAGTACAACTCTTTTCAAAAGCTGACCCCGACCAAACCCATAAAACCCTCGTTTTTTCGAATTCATTGCAAGCAGTTCAATGTTGTCCCTCGTTTCATCTCTGACGATCATCGAGCAACGTCACTTTCCCAGGTTCAGCTGGTTGTACGACTGAAACTATTTACATACCAATTAAATACTCTGAAGCCGCTCAATTTTACTTCCCCCACTCGCCATTTTTTGCATTTGACGTGTTTTTGAATGTTTTGCCTTTTGTTTTGCGCACAGATCACCAGCAGGACTCGCTTTTGTTTTCGGAAATGTTTTCGGAAAAAGTATTTGTTCCAATACTCTGAAACAAAAATGTAATTTGGAACCAGGTTTACTTCAATTCATGATTAATTTCACATGTTCCGGTCAAATCTGTCAGGTGTATTCTAGTTTTAGGCAGGGTATGTAAACGCACACTCACGTGCGCACGTCAATATGGACGCGTGCGCTAAAAAATTTTTTAAGCGAACACGGCCGTGTGCGCGTGCGCTAAAAAAAATTTCCAGCGCACGCGTCCTGTTCGCTGACTGACTCACGTGCGCTTAGCGCACAGGACGCGTGCGCCAGAAATTTTTTTTAGCGCACGCGCACACGGTCGTGACGCTTAAAAAATTTTCAAGCGCACGCGTCCTGTTCGTTAGGTGACTCACGTGCGCTTAGCGCACAGGACGCGTGCGCTAGAAAATTTTTTAAGCGCACGCGCACACGGTCATGTTCGCTTAAAAAATTTTTTAGCGCACGCGTCCTGTTCGCTAATCGACTCACGTGCGCACGCGTCCTGTTCGCTAATCGACTCACGTGCGCACGCTGTTGTGTGCGCTAAAAATATTTTTTAGCGCAGGCATTCTCGGCTATATTTTAATGACACATACTTAAAAATATTGACCTTTGGATTTTTTTAATTCATCTTCACTCTTACAAGACACCTGTGATTGTTTCTGATGCACTCAATACTGTAAACTTTTCTGTAATGTGGACGACATTTATACCAAAAAGATACCGCGAAAATCATTAACCTGCTGAAATTGTCTTTTTTAAATGAACTGAAATGTGCGGATATAAATATCTAAAAAGTAGGTTTCACAAAAATTACAATGTAAATTTTTTACTTGTAATAATACAAAGGCCATACTGTTTAACCAAGCAAGCTGTGGAATGCATTTAATGCAGCCCTCTACCTTTTGCCGATAAAAGGTGAAGACATTGATAACACATAGTCAGGGTGAACCAGTAATAGATAAAACAAAATCAATAATATTATTTTTCTTGTTTCATTATTAAAATTTTATTTAATGCATTGTCTCCATAATCACCAATTTTTACGAGCAACTAAATCAAAATTAAAGTTCCAATAATTTTTGTATTTTTTCAATATTTGGGTATTTCATTTTTACAAAAAAGGCTTTAAAGAAAGTCTCAAAATGTATTGGCTTATTTTTTCAATCTATCTATAAAAAATTTCTCCAAAAATCTAGCGGAGGACGCGTGCGCTACAAATATTTTTTTAAACATAAAGAAATAAAACTCAAATATTTTTAGCGCACACAACAGCGTGCGCACGTGAGTCGATTAGCGAACAGGACGCGTGCGCACGTGAGTCGATTAGCGAACAGGACGCGTGCGCTAAAAAATTTTTTAAGCGAACACGACCGTGTGCGCGTGCGCTTAAAAAATTTTCTAGCGCACGCGTCCTGTGCGCTAAGCGCACGTGAGTCACCTAACGAACAGGACGCGTGCGCTTGAAAATTCTTTAAGCGAACACGACCGTGTGCGCGTGCGCTAAAAAAAATTTCTGGCGCACGCGTCCTGTGCGCTAAGCGCACGTGAATCACTCAGCGAACAGGACGCGTGCGCTGGAAAATATTTTTAGCGAACGCGCACACGGTCGTGTTCGCTAAAAAATGTTCTAGCGCACACGTCCGCGCCCGCGCACATGAGTCGACCGCGTGCGCTCGTGAGTGTGCGCTTACATACCCTGGTTTTAGGACGTATTAGGACGTATTTCAATATCAGGACGTATTCTAGTTTTAGGCATTTGATGAAAATGTTTCAGAATGTCGAAATCCTTAAATGGACTTAAAAACAACGGAAGGTCATGAAAACGAACAAATAACCGATGAAAGCCAACAGCAGGTCAACTTAAAAAAGAACGGCACTTAATACAGCCAAACTTTGTTATCATAGTGAACTGAAGACGGGAAAAGCCAAAACAACTGCAACCAAAAATAAGCATCACAAAAGCGTGGAGAGAACGGACGATGATTTCAGGAAACTTCAAAAAATCGCCTTTGTTGCACTTCATTAGATTGTGGTTTTTATTGTTATTATTGCTGTTATTGTTCTTAATCGTCCTTGAAAGTACATAAATAAAATTAGGTAAAAGAATACACACTCAAAAATAAGAGGTGAATGATGACAAAGCCAAACTAAATGAAAATAACAAAAAAGTAATTTGGTTCAATTCAGCGATATTTCATACTAACGGACACTCACCGCTGGGGATCGCCATGTTTTCTTGGAAAATCCGACGCTGTCAACAAAGCGGCTGACACACTTTCACCAGCTTCAGCGATTTGCTGATGCAGCTGCTGTGGTTTATTTTTGCGATAAAGTCGAAGTTGCTCTTGCGGCTGCTTTTGATGTTGTTCGTGTTGTTGGTGCCGATGGTATTGGATTTGCTTCTGGTGGCTCTGACTGCACGGAAAGTGCAAGTGATTGGATGTGGAAAAATCAGACCGCGTCGGTGAGTTCGTGGAGGACGATGCCACCGATTCCAGCCCTCGCGAGAGCTTCAGCATTTCTGCGCCGAACTGATGCAAAGCCGTCATGGTGTTGGGCGTAGGCTCAGGTACGCTGTGAAATAAACGAAATTATATCTCAATACTATTTCAAAGAATATTTCTACAGCACTGTGATCAGCACCTCGAGTCTGGTAGCCAAAGTTCATGGTTGTCCAGTGTGGAGAGCTCAGTGTCGGTGGAGTTCACTGAGTTTGGATGCCTCGCCGCAGAGTTGTTGTGCTGACTGGTCTTCAGCAATCGACGCCACGTACAGCGACGTTCTGAAATACAAGCACAATTCTATTAAAATATGTACTTTCAAATATTCTGCAGATCGAAATGTATACCACCAGCAGACATACGAGCCGCCTGGGTGTGTATGTGTGTACATAATATGTATGTATGTACCACATACTATAAGCTTAAATTATATTGATTGAGTGTGTGATTGTTGATAAATAGTTTGGAAACTCCGCTAAAATATGCAAGCTACGGGGAAAGGCAATCTTTCCGCATACCATCGATTTAATGGGAGGAGGGTGGTAATCTGCGACTTCTTGACGTATGTATGTACACAATATAGTGGAGTATATAAGTATATATTTTTTTACGAATTTAGAATGTTTTGACAACGAATTTTTCAAAGAAAGATAAAGATAGAAAAATGGTTTATAGATTGCTGACCAATTTTTCCACAAAACCCCATGTAATAGGACTCTGGTCCCCTCTTCAAGTCTTCTCTTCATTAAATTATTTCAGTTTATTATAAAATCGTTGGCTTGGCCGGCAGAGTGCCATGCCATGGGCCTCAGCTAAGAATTCTATTCGTTTGAGTTATAAAGCCGGCAGATTATTGCAAGGGCTTGAGAATGACAAGAATTGCCGGTTTCAGGCTCCGATCTAATTCTGACTCTATTTCCAAAAATCTTGCCCTTTTAGAGTGGATTTGGAAGGGCGGACTTAAAATTATTATAAACATATTTCTTAATAAACCAATAATTAGATTGTGATTGTCAGCGGATTCTGCTGATTCAATCAATATTACAATGTATTTAAATTATTGTATATAAATATTGGATGTGCTGTCTTCTGTCGCATTCTCGATAAAATCTGTAGGCAACGAAATGAAAGCATTGACGCACACGCAGCTGAACTTAGCGCGGTCAACGCTCCAACAGGAAACGCTAGTGTTGCAATTTTGACGCGCTGCGTGCACACTACCGCTGGTCAATTTGACTGCCGCTTATCGAGCAGTCATGGTAACTAATGTGGTACACTACACCCAATAGTCTTCGTTTCTCACCAATCAGTTCTCACATAAAATTTAACTTTTTATGCAGGAACTCATCCAGCTTACTTTTATACTCACCCAATGCCGGGGTCTGCCCCAGCCAACCGCTGGCCCAGCCCGGGTTTGCTGTTGGATTCATTCCGCCGAGATTTTGGCGCTGTTGCGCCAGCAAGCGCACCGTCAAGCAATACGTGAGCAGCATCACGCCCAGCGGAATGTAAAAGCAAACAATGGAACCGACCAATTTGTAAACCGGATCCGGTATCTGACATGTGCCGTTCACCAGTACAGAGGCGTGATCCTGCAGCGATACACAAACAAGAAAGAGAAAATTAGTTTTCTTTCTAAAGATAACTGGAGAAAGAAAAGAATTTTATCACCACCACGATATACTGCCACCATCACCAGTGAGCCGTTAGGAATTGTGATAAAGTATTTAATTAGCTAACTAATTAATTTAATGGAAATGAGGAACGTGCAAATGAGAACACTAACGACTGGACCACATTCTTGCAACTGAAATCTTGCATCCGTTTTGCCTTAAATTTTTGCTTACTCGCGATCTTGTGAAAGTAAAACAAGCAACGCACTGCAAGAAATCTTTTATTTAAGGTCTGCCTTTGCATGTCACTAGGTCTGCACACACGATGCACTTACAGGGTGATTACGTTTTACCTTTGAATACATTAGGCTCAGCGGCAGACTCATCGCTATCGATAGCAACCAGACGAACACAATTTTCAGTGTCACACGCCTCCGTGTCTTATTGCGTCCAAATCGCATCGGGTACCGGAGGGACAGATATCGATCCACTGAGATGGTGCAAAGATGCATTATGCTGGCAGTGCAGAAAAGCACATCCAAGCAGATCCAAGTGAGGCAGTGCTCGGAGCCGAGTGGAAAGTGGCCTGAAAGAGAGAAAGAAAAAGAATCAAGGAACCATTCGCTTTAATATGACGAGCAGGAAATGTCCGACACGCCCACTTCTTCGTAGATATTGTATATACCCCGCAAAGTATTATACTGGATTGGCCTTTGAACCTGCAGTGTGTGGTTTCGTGTGCATGCCGCGCTAGTCACAGAGTTGGTCGGTAAAGCAGTCATATGAAATGGTTGCATGGTGAATGTTTCTTGCTCTCTCTTTCCTCATTACTCCATTACCGCCACTCTTTTCTGCACTCTTTATTTTCAGGTTAGGTTTTCTATTATACTTTAGGCTTTGCTGAAGATTCTGCTTGGATAATACTTATGTATAAATTAAAGTTTTACACTGTTTCAATTTTATTTAATTATAGCAAAAGGCAAGTTACATTACTGACATCTTAAAATCGACTGAATATAAAACACAAAACCAACTTAAAGCTAAGCTATCCCTATCCATAAGGACTGCTGATCCAGCAAAGTGTGGCAATATCTTTTCGACGACTTTGCTGAGTCAGATTCTGCTTCGCAACGTTGTTCGTTATTTTGCAACGTCCGCATAAATTGCTGACGTTGCATCACTCGTTTGTTGAACTGTCTGCTGCCGAGTGATCGTGTTAACTTATATATAGTATGTACATACATATACATTAGAGTGTCCCTTAAATTTAAATATTGGAAATGTTGAAGCGGTACCCGCTAATTTTTTTCTATTTGACTTCAGTAAAACTCATGTGTAATTTCACGCCCCTACGACCACGCCTTCCCTAAGCGACGGGGCCTTGTAAAGTAAAATATGAGATTTTTTTTATTGTTGTATTGATTTTGAATTAAAAAATTTAGTTTTTTCTTATTTTGATAAAAAAGAACTGGTATACCTGGATATGTAACATAATTTTCTTTTATTATACACTACCCCGATGTGTGCCGATGATTGGGAACGGAGAAATGCATCAGGAACGAATATATTTGTATTGATTTTTTGTTTTAGTTAAAATCCCTTATTTTCCAATTAAAAAAGTATTATTTATCTAATTTTTTCAGAGAAAACAAGTTTGTATTCAAATAAAAATAAAAAACGCATAATTAAAATTAAAATAAGGAATTCAAGAAAACTTATGATATAGAAAACATTAGGGTGCAGTAAATTTTCTTTTTAAAGATATTTTTGTGCAATTTGGATACATTTTTCGGTGCACTTCTACACACTGCAATAAATATTGCTTTTGCTCTTCTTGCACTGTCAGAAGTCCATGAAATTGTTGCATGAGGTTAACAGCTCTTTCGGCGCTGTCATTTACCGCTTTTAAGTGAATTCCTTTTGATTTAGCTGCTAAAAAGGATTCACTGCCTGGCCAAGTTGATGGATCTTCGGTGAGAAAGCGAGTGTTTATTTTCAATCTGTCAAACATATTGTAGCTTTTTATTGAAACAAAGTCACAAAGTTCTTTATCTGTACAAAATGGAAAATGAAATTAACGTATTGACAAAGAACTTAGTATTTTGAAAATACTTACCAAATAATGAGCAACGTAATTCTTCTTTCGATGGAACATATCGCTTACCATTTTCAAATTTGCTTTCTTTTGTTAAACTAGCCACAATATTTCTTTTTGTCTCAGTACCAACCATATCATCAAAAAGGGATAAAACGGCAACTTCTTCAGTTAGATAATAAAGATGCTGGCAAAATTTGTTTAAAACAGCTTCCGCAATTAAGTGGTTAACACACTCATAGGTCTTAACCCATTAAAACCCGCGCATGGATCCCGATATTCTACAGATATGAAATTTCGTAAGGATACTTATATAGGTTAGAGTAGTCTTCTTGCAAAATTTGAAGTTTGTAACTTTTAGTAAAAGTGAGTTATGAGATGGGTATTTAAATACCCAACAGGTCGTTGCATGTTGCTAATCAAAACTTAACAAGTTCGTTTGTGTGTACATAGATAAGCATGAAATAACATGAAAAATCAAACAAAAACAAACAAAGCAGATCAATGAATGCTGAAAATGAGCATTGCAATTGAATGTTTCATTATCTTGTTGACTCTCCAGTTGTGAATCCGGGAAACAATTATGTCGAAGCGGCTATAAGTATGGGTTATAAGTATTGGTGTTTGGCGTCATCTGATGGTTACTGCTATCAGTTTATACCATATGAAGGTGGCTCTACAGATAAAGATTCCAATGGATATGGCCTTGGAGAAAGTAGTTTTGCATGTGGTGTACCTTTTAGAAAATCCAGAAGGACACAATGTCACATTTAAGAATTTTTTTACGAGCTATAAGCACTAAGGGTTATTTTGCAACAGATACCGTACGACATAGTCGCATAAATAATGCTCCATTGATAGAGATAGGCAAAATGAAAAAGCAACCGAGAGGCACTTACGACTTCAGATTTGATAAAAACAATGATGTGGTTGTGGTACGTTGGAATGATAGTTCAGTCGTTACCGTGATGTCCAATTTCCATAGGCCATTCCTTAGGCCATAAACCTTTATGCACCGCTAAGAGGTATGATCGCAAAACTCGTAAGGTTGCAGCAATTGACCAACTTCTTCTTATTCACGAGTACAACCAACGAATGGGTGGTGTTGATCTTTTTGACAATGGGATAAATAATTATCGAATCAGACAGCGTGGAAAGAAGTGGTATTGGCCACTTTTTACAAATGCACTGGATGCAGCCATGGTTAACGCATGGAAAGTACATGTTTTGTGTTAAAAAAATAATAATATCAAGCCTATGTAACAGCTAGCTTTTAGGATAAATGTTCTAGAAGCATTAGTGGAGCTTTCTAAATGTTGACGGCCAGGAGGACGGGTTATGTTAAACTCTCTAACAGAGGGCACACGTCAGGATGGAATTCAGCATCTGATAACACAAAGCGAAAAACGTGCAAGGTGTTATCAGTGTGGTGGAAAAACTCCGTTTGCTTGTAGCAAATGCAATATATGTACATCTTCACCCTAAAAATTATTTCAAGACATACCATAACGGTGATCCAAGAGATGAAGTAAAAATTAAAAAAACAAATGATGTATTTTATTAAGTTTTGGTATTGTGTATTGGGTATATTTCTTATACAATTTTTTTCAATAAAAAAGCTCATGGTGAACTTCTTATAATTTTACATTTTTTATTATCAGGAAACCCATTGGGTATTTAAGTACCCGCGCCAGGAAATAATCAATTGCATCCAGCTAAGTTAACCTAAGCTATAAGATTTTATTTATTAGAGCAAATAATACACCTATTTAACTAATTTAAAAATATTTTTCCCTAAATTTGTATCTTTAAGGATTTAACTTGACTTCTGGTGAAAAAAGTTCAAATTGTGAAAATTAACATTTTTGTTCATTAAAAAAGTACATTTGTGTGAAAATGAAGTCTTCGTTTGTATAGATAAAATCAAGGCCTATTTGACGTTAATTGATATAGATAAACTTTAAGACTATAGGTAAAAAGAATTTTAAAAAATGCATTTTTAAAGGATAGCCCTTTTTTGGGTAGTTAAATACCCACTGGGTTGAAATGGGTTAATAGCCTTTATAAAACACAAGTCTTGGTATGGGGCTTTTACGGCTAAGTTGCATTGCATCCATGGTTTAACATAAGTTGTTGCAATGAAAAGAGAAACTTCTTGCAAGCCTTCTTTCTCTTTTCTTGTTAATTTCAACTGATCGCGAAACAAAAACATTTTAATTGCATAAATAGCTCTCGCCATTCATCGTGCTTGATGCATAGCCCCAAGAGGCTTTATTTTAAATGTTTTATTAAAATTTTCGCTTAAAAATAATATCGAAAGCTCGATCAATTCACGGTAATCTCCTCTAACAATTGGATTTTCGAGTTCAGAGAGATAAAATGTAAGCAAGTTGTCAATCTCAGATGGTTGAAAATGCAGATTTGAAATGGAGGTACCATTTTGAATATTGCTGTGCCTAATATTGCTCCAGTTGTTTTTCAACTTTTTAAATAACGGTACATCTGCGCTAACTGTAATTTGAGGGATTTCGGTTTCGAATACAGTTTTCAACACCAACTCGTAAACATGATGTCTGCATCCAAATAAAATTAGTTCCCTTCCAAGTGCTTGCTCTAGTAGCGCACAAGCTCCATTAAAACGGCCCGTGTTAGAAGCTGTAGTATCACAGCACATAATCTGAACTTTATCGGACAGTTGCCAGTCAATTATCGCATTTAATACAGCTGTAGCCTGTTCCTTTCCACTTGCATGATCTAATTTAGGTACTGCAATAAGTTTCTCCTCATTTCCATAGGTGGCCACAATTGGAAGTCGTTCTTCCTTAAAATTTTGTACACTTATTGCAGGCAATAATTTCCCATCCCAATGAATAGTGACCACTTCTGGAACATTATTTTTAAAATCTTCTTTTATTTTTTTGGCACGTTCTTTTCTCATCTCTGTTCTTATTCTTTGCATGGAAGATTTATTTATAATGAATTCATCTACGTTATGACCGAGTGCTTCTAATGTTGCTTCTAAAATATACACAGAATCACGCATACTTAACTGACATCTATCGAGGGCAGCCACAAGTTTCGGAGAAAGAAAATCCTTTTTCCCCCTTTTTTGCAAAGGCAATAAATTTTCCTCACAAAATGGTGACCTACGATCTTGATGCTCTTCAATTAAGCTGGTGGATGAGGAATTTGATAAGAAGCTGGAATTTGGAGATATGGCTGTTGTTTTATTTTCCTTTAGTTGCCTGTTTCTTTCTGCTAATAGCCTCGATTTTGTTCTCTCCTCTTTTTGCCACAGACTGTAATCCACTCCCACCAAAGAGCCCGGTCTACCAGGTTCTCGCTGCTGCTGTAAAAAAAGTTTGTCTTCTTCGATTTTCATTATATTTAAGGCATCAACATGCGCTATGTCGAAGAGATTGTCGAGTGTATTTACAAATGAATCTTCTTTGTCTTTTAGCACTTGAGTTGTCTTCTTTGAGTTTTTTTGCAAATTTTGCCATACGCCGTGTAATTTAACTAATTTTTTCACACTATTTCTTAATATTTTAGTGGGTATTCTAGCTTTTTCCCAGAAAATCATGCATTCTTTTATAGTTAGATTAGAACTTTCTCGCACAGTTAATTTTCCTTGACGAATATTATAAAATAAAACGGCAAGAACTTGTCAGTTTGATGGAAGTTTCGTGCCCGTGATTTGGTAGTTAACATTTCCAATTAAATTTACTTTATATTTATTACTGCTACGTAGGTCTTGCGGCATTTTGTTTATTCTTTAAATTTTTAACCAGGAATCAATACAATTTTACTTTTAGGCCCTTAAAACACAATTAAATATAAAAACACATATACATTGTTGTCTTACTAGTCTTTATGCACCATTAATTTTTTTATTTCTACTATTTACGGAAAACCCTTTCTTATTTTTCGCTGCTATTTTGTTTGACTGATCCCAAGGCGAATTTATTTTATAAAAAATAATACGACCATAGAAAAATCGCATATTTTGCTTTTTATAGCCCCGTCGCTTAGGGAAGGCGTGGTCGTAGGGGCGTAAAATTACACATGAATTTGAGGAAAATAACAATGCTGCTATGATGTCGGCAACGATGCGCGATGCGATATGAACGACACATTCTTTTGCGTGATTGGGCAACATGCGCATTAACAAAAATGTTAAGTTAAGTTTGATTCATGTTTTTACGCTATTTAAATATAAATTATTATTAAATTGCTCTTGCTCTGATCGGACGTGTTTCTTGTTTTACGTTGATTTTTTCCTTTCTCATGCTTTGCTCTGCTTGGGCTGTATTAGTTAGTGATCGCGAAAATAATATTGCAATTGCTATCAATAAACTAACAAGCGATGTAGCAGAATTAAAAAAATTCATAAAGACGAAACCTGTTCTCAAGTGTCTGGTTTTTCTAGTGCGGGTGACGCTGGTGAGGCTACGCTAACAGTTCCGTCGCGCCTCCGCCGTCGCTAAAAAACTGGTTTCTAAGTCGGCAAAATCTTTTGTTAATCTTTAGTCCGCAGAGCTTGATATTTGCACTAATCAAACGAGTGTTTCTAATGCCAATTCATCGGAACCTGGTGTTGTAAACGGCTCCGGGGCGGCTGCTACCGGTGATGGTTCATTTGTTCCTGCTGCACATTATGACTAGGCGACGATTAGGAAGAAAACTTCAAAGAGGCGCGAAATCATTATTGATAACAATGCGAACAGTGGTTTAGAAGTTATAGCCAATAAAAGATGGTTTCACTATGAAACTATGGTTTGACTATGTTCATGATACTTTTAAAATTGACAAAATTCACATGGTGTGTTACAAACTGGTAAAGAAGGATTCCGAGCTTTCCGAGTTAAAAAAGATTAGCTTCAAACTTGGAGTTGACGAATCTTTTTATAAGGTTTTCAATAACCCATCTTTGTGGCAAGCAAGTATTAAGTTACGTCCCTTCCGTTTTTTTCAAAAACCCAGAGAATCAGGAGATCTGCATTAACTGAATCAAATTGAATTCAATAATGCAGCCCTAAATCCGAAAAAACTGTATATGGTATTTACTAAAATGTTCGGGGAATCAACACAAAGTTGCGTGATTTATTTACGCTTAGTTATGACTTGGATTATCATACTGTAGTCTTCACAGACAGGCTTAGGCCTGACGTTGATAACTTGGAAATCTTTTCTGATAATTACAATACATACAGAAGAGATATAAATACCACTTCAACAAATTTAACGCGTGGAGGCGGTGTACTTATTGCTGTTAAATCTTCGTGCTTTTCTACAGAAGTGACGTGGATAAATGTTGCAGATATCGAGTTCTGTATTTAACCTGCTCTTATATTCCTCCTAATTCAAGCGAAAATATTCACTCAGCCCATGCTAAATGTATTGCTGCAGTTGCTGAAATTATGAATCCCAGTGATAGACTAATTGTTCTGGCCGATTTTAATTTACCTCGAGTGGTTTGGGAGAAATGCGAATACACTTCAGCTCTACTTCCATCATCCGAAGCTCAAACTGACTCATGCTTCCTAAATGAGGTGTCCTCCTGTGGCCTCTCTCAAATTAACTATATAAGTAACTTCAACAATCGCACGTTAGATCTTATCTTCGTTGATGATATGGACTTATTCGATGTATCTCGCTGTGCGCCTCTTGTATCACCTGAGGATAAACACCATCCTAGTCTAAAAATCAATATAATTAACCAACCGCTCAAAATTTCCTCACGCGACAGTGGAATTCGTAAGAAAATGAAATTTAACTTCAAACACACAAGTTATGAGCTTCTGAATGATGCTATTAGCTCCCTAGATTGGAGTTCAATCCTACATCTGTATGAATCTACACCATGCCTGGATTTCGCTGTAACTTCTTTTAACAGCACCTTAACGAAATCTTTTAATTCATCCGTACCGTTGCGATCACAGACCTACTGTTCTGGCCCTACATGGTTTACTAAAGATTTACATGCGTTAAGGAGGGTAAAATCTAAACTTTATAGATTATATTGTATACCACTTACTTCTGTAAATCTATGCAATTATTTGTCTACAAGACGTAAATACCGGCGCCTATGCAAGCAGTCGTATAGCAATTATATAGAAAAAGTTAAATCGAACTTACGTTTGGACCCAAAATCTTCTTGGAATTTTATAAATATTAAACGCAAGACTGTATTTAATATTTCCACCTTGTATGAAATTTAATGAGATTGAATCGGATAGTATCAATATGATCTGTAACCTATTTGCTGACTATTTTAAAACAACATACTCGAATATGAAGTTTTATCGGGCTCCATCGCGCATCCAATTATAGATGAGTTGATAGTCCTAAAAGAATTAAAGAACATTAAATCCTCTTATAATCCGGGCCCAGATGGAATTCCATCTTGCATTCTAAAACAATGTGCTGATAAATTAGTGTCACATATAAGTAAACTATGTATTTGACTTTTCGTTGCGCTCTGGCTATTTACCTTTACCATGGAAATCATCATTTATTACCCCACTGCATAAATCTGGCACCACCATCCCCAGATTACCCCACCATCTGGCAATAGATCTGACATAAAAAACTATCGTGGTATTGCCAAACTTAGTGCGCTTCCAAAACTACTTGAGAAAATTATTACCCATCATATTTCATAGAGTGTTAATGCGCTGATCTCTCCAGCTCAACATGGTTTCCGACCCGGAAAATCTACAACTACAAATTTGCTAGAATTCACGTCGATAATTATTAATAATTGTAAAATGGCTAAACAAACTGATGTTGTTTATACTGACTTCAGTAAAGCTTTTGATATAGTGAACCATAATCTACTCATTATAAAACTTATTATTTGGTTTTTCGGAGATACTGATAAACTGGATTGATTCCTAGCTTACTCATCGCACACAAATGGTACTATATAAGAACTCCAATTCAAAGGAATTCATGGTTACATCTTATGGTTACAGTATTTATTTACAATCACCAGAAATCGTAATTGAATTCTGGGCAGAATGGTGAAAACCGCATCGAAATCGGTGCAGCCGTTTAGGAGTTAACTAACTTTATATCGGCGTGCGACTAATTAGATTTCGATCGAAATAATAATTTTTCTACCTATCTAAATCCCTCTGCTTTAAGTCTTTATATCCCTTTAATGTAAACAACCAACAATAACAACACACAGTCATTTACACACAAGAAGATTCTTCTCGCAGAACAACGAGTTGTTGTTTGTGTAAAACATTGTCGTCCCGGTACCTGCTGTCGATAAGGACTACGGTTGAGATGCCACATCCACACATCATTTCATTTCAAATGACCACTTTATTTCAACTAAGAATGTTATTTAAAATAATTATTTCAGAAATTATTTGAAATAATTATCGTATTTGCATTGGTATTTCAAATAATCATGTTATTTCATTTTGAGATAACGAATTATTTGAGATAACACGTTATTTCAATTTGAAATGAAATCCTTATTTGAAATAAGAGATTATTTCAATTTACCCAGGCCTGGTTGTAAGTAATCAAGTCATTAAATCTTCCTCATCCATCTGATTGCATAATTTGATGTTGATTCTATTCTTATTATATAGCAATTCGCAGTACTGTGATTCTCCGCCTCAGAGTGTATAACTTGAAGCTGGTGCACATAAGAAAATAGCAAAATTGAGCTGCAACAAGAAATGAATTTGCCAAGTTGTTGGAAGCGAAAAGAAACACAAGAAACGCAGTATAAAGGAGAACTGGGCGAAAACAAACCAGAAGGAGTGTTAACTTCGTCCTGGCCGAAGTTCATATACCCTACACACGTTTACTTAAAAATTAGGCGTCTCAGTGGTCTTTTTTTTCCTTTTCAATGTCAAATAGCCTGTGATGACAGAGAATATTCTTGCCAAATTTGATGAAAGTATCTCTATTCGTTCTCCTGTAATCGAAGTTTATTTATTTAGTGGGCGGACCACGCCCATTTGTAGTAGTCTTTTTTGGTCAGAGTCAATGTACTTCTGGACAAAATTTCAAACACAAATTCGTTCTACAAGCTGGGAAATTGTTATAAGCATGGATGAATTTATATTCACTATAAAAAGTAGGCGTGGTAATGGTTCGATTTTGCCCATTTTCAATACCAATGAGTTTCTAATGTTAAGCAATATTCGTGCCAAATTTGATGAAAATATCTCTATTCGTTCTCCTGTAATCGACTTTTGTTTAAATAGTGGGCGGACCACGCCCACTTTTTCAATACCGATGAGTTTCTAATGATAAACAATATTCTTGCCAAGTTTGAAGAATATATCTCTATTCATTCTCTTGTAATCGTGATTTCCACAGACGGACAGACAGACAGACAGACAGACAGACAGACAGACAGACATGGCTAAATCGACTCAGGAGGTCATGCTGATCAAGAATATATATACTTTTCTATACCTGTCACGCCTCCTTTAATGCGTTACAAACGGAAGGAGTAAGTGAATATACCCATTCACTTCGTGTGTAGGGTATAGAAACATAATCGGGAACATGGAATGGAATCTCTGCTGTTGCTGAAAGTTTTCGATCAAGTATAATTACTGAATCCTTCTGAATCCTTCAACTGCAAATATATAAATTTCCATCGCATATCCTTGTTGTTGTTGGAATCCTTCTATTGCTACGTGTATTAGGCTCTACTGTCACTGTTCTTCTCGTTGTTGCTATTGTTCTGAAGGCCTGTTCTCAATATTGTTGTGGCTGGTTACTGAAGTTAAGCGTTTGTGTCTGCTATTGAATTTTATGTTGGCGTCTAATCTTTCGGTTTAATGTCTCGGAAAAAAAAGCTGCAGCACCGGCAGAGTTGCCAGAGTTAATTATTTTCTTGTGATGTTTGTTATTAGTCTTTATTTTGCGTTTTAAATTATTTCAGAGCCAAATTTTTGGACATGTTGAAAGATTAAAAATAAGAAATAAATATAATAGAAAATACAATAAACCTGAAATTTCATAATCGAGTATAATTTAATACATTTAGAGAGTTTTCATTTAAAAACAAGGACTTCATTAATAGCATTACTTCTTCAATTGTAGATTTGAACATTGTATACCTAGCTATTAACCTGGCTAATCCCTTTTACGTAGCTAAAAATAAAATCCTCAGTTTCTTATATTGTTCTCACTAATGCTATTACACTTTATTAAGTTTTACTTATATATCTAACACGAACTATAAAGCCACGTGGTTTACTCAATAAACAAATAAATAAATATTCACTCCCTCCTTTTTAACTTGTTCTTTCGATCTTAGACATACATATGTCTAAAAATTCTTCCCCCGAAAATATGAGATACTACACAACGAAGCGATGATTATGATGCCGCATTAAACATACCCAGGCTACCATAAATTGCTTGCTTTAAAATAAGTACCAATAAATATGTATTCTGACACATGAAGCATGCTTCACTTGTAATCTGACCAACATCAATCTTCCACAAATCATTCTGGCACTAAAAGCACTCCAACCTTTCGCCATTTTGCATGCGTTTCGTGAATACTTCCTTCAGGACAAACCAATCCCCACACCGACATCCATTCGAAATCACCCCAGCAACATCATCAACAGCACTCACACATGCCACAAGAGCCGTCAAGATGTTCGTCCGGAAATCCTCACCGGAGATTTACTTCTCTGTTCAGATCTCACTCTTGAGTTGTCTAATTATTGATTTCCTCTTTTATTGTTGTGTTGACTTTACATTTGAGTTCGGCAGAATGTGTGTAGGAGCCCCTACACCGAATTGGAGGTATTTAAAGCCTAATGGAGCTCTTAGCAAATGTTTTTCGATATCTGAAGCTGCACAGATAGAGATAGGTTTCTGACTGCTTTTCGATTTGGTTTAAATTATTTTTTAGGACATTTCGATGTTGTTTCATTTGTTATATTTTCTTCGTTAATCTACTAATATTTGTGTGTGTTTTAGTTTAGTGTTAAACATAGTTTGCTTTTTTTTGTATATATGTACATATAATACATATGTATGTATGTACTTACAAATTGTAAGTTACAATATATCGTATTTCTAAGTTTTGTATTAGGTGTAACAGGTGTACAAATAAGTTTCCTCGGTTTTTTATATAAAAGTTAGGAATTTATTGTGAAGGAACAGTACATTACGTTTTATTCAAAGTATTTTCCATCATTTGCCACTACTTTTCCCCATCTTTCTGGCAACATTCGGATACCCCGTCGAAAAAACTCTTCATCTTTTGACGCTATCCACAAATCTACCCAATTTTTGGTGTCTTCATATGATGTGAAGCGCTGCTCAGACAGACCATGTGCCATCGACCGGAACAGGTGATAATCAGAAGGGGCTAAGTCTGGTGAATACGGCGGGTGGGGTAAAACTTCCCAGTTGAGTGTTTCCAAGTATGTTTTTACCGGCGCCGCAACATGTGGACGAGCATTATCGTGTAAAAGAATAATTTTGTCGTGTCTGGAGTAGTAATGGGCGCGTTTTTCCTTAAGTGCCCGACTCAATCTCATCAATTGTGTTCGGTAGAGAAGCAATCGATGCGCCTCAGCTGCAGATTTTTTCAAATTAAAGAAGTAAATCAAAAGTTCCCGCAAATGATGCTTATTCGGCACAAAACTTGACATTTTTGCAGGAAAAAAATTACGTGATGCTGATACGGAATCACTAGTACTTTAAGGTTATGGTGTTGCCGGATGGCGAAACTTGGGATATTACGTTTTACATCTGACAATTTCTCCATAACCTTCTGGTGGGGCCATCTTTTGACAAACCGCGGAAACTTATTTGTACACCTAATACATTTTTATAGTATGTTTACTTATTGCATTTTATTCAGTTATACACGCGGATGTATTTCAATTTTTTAGTTTTAGTTTTGTTCTGTTTTTATTCCTATTTTGTACTTTTTTATCGTTTTGTACCTCTTATATCGACGTGGATGTCGTGTTTCATTAAGATTTGTGTTATGTTTTCAGCTCTATTTTTGACATGATTTTGTATTTTGTTTTCATGCCACCGAACTTCGAATGAATGACATTTTTTAAATATACTTTATGCATTGCTTGTTTTTTCACATATTCTACACGAATAAAAATTATATCTGTTTAAAATCGATTTGACTTCTTTTTGCATTGTTCCAAAGATGATAGACTGATTTCTGGCAGGACAGGCACAAGGACATACGCAATAAAAGAACACAAAACTAGATTAAGCCCATAGGAAAAAGGATATAGTATTCGAAGGTCGCACGGCGAAACTAGAAGAATCTTTCCAAAAGAATGATTAAATGAACCTACAACCAAGTCAAAAGAACTACAAACAATCATTTTTAATTTAATTCAAACAAGGGCAATGTACAGAAATACACAAGGTGCTTGCTCCTATGTGCATACGTACAGTGTTCTTCCTTTCAGTGGAAGAACAAGAAGGACGTCTCTTCTGCTTTCTACATGGAAATTTGCCCAGGCGAGGGCTCCACCCAAGCCCCAGACATATATGTTAAGGATTTTTTTAAAGGGTTTGGGGGAGAATCAACTACAGACTTGATGTAGTTTTCTAATGATACTCCCGTTCTTTTTAGTCACAATCACGCATGACTACAACCAGAAATAAATTTGGCCGGCTGCCCAAGTGGCTCGGTGAACGAATCATTAATCAACAGTTGATAGAGCATGTCTTTGTTCGGATTGGGATCATGAAATCGCTTTAAGGGAGCCATCAAATGTGACGGTGACGGTTAATCTGACGGTGAATAGTTGCCTAATGGATGACCTTTATTCCACAAAACGTGGTTCGATTTTAAAGTAAGAAATCTTGCTTAAGGTTAATAAATCATCAATAAGTCAGTAATTAAGTCAGTAAGTTTAGTCATCGGTCATTTCGGTCAGTGACTGTTCTGTTTTTCAATTTCTCCTTCGTTCGTTTTCAAATCAATTCCGCTATACTAGCGCCAAGGACTATTAAGGGAAAATACTGACCAATAATAAAAAATCTCGTTGTCTCAGTAAAGATGACGTCAGGACATTCGCTGAATATACGGCGTGCTTTGGTTTTGATTTTTTAATAAGCTCGAAACTTGCAAGGTCAAAGTTAAGTGCACGGATTCAAAATAGTACAAATAAAACAACAAATTGAAACGAATGGTGTTGGAGGCAGCACAGTGGAGTGTCTAATACACCTCCCAGAAGTTACTCGTAATCCAGCCAATCAACCAGGTAAAGCAGGAATTAGGAAGGAAAAATGGGCGAGAGACGAAGAAGCATTAAAGACTCAACGGCGATAGACGAAAAGCTCGTTTGTGGTACCTAGCGTCTTATGACGGTTTGTGTTGCTTTACATCTTTACATCTCCGCTTTCCTTTCGTCAATTTTCATTGTCGTACAAATCCTCATATAATATTTCAACTCTCTGGGAGCAACGGATCATCGGAATACTTATCAGAAAACAATTGGCAACTAGCGACCCAGTTAAATGACAGAAACACTTACCTTGGCTGTTTTAGTGCTCCCTTCGCACTTTTAGTCCTATCTTCTGCAATAAGAGTCTTTGTAGCCGTACTGACTAAAAGTTTAAAGAGCGCTCAGTGTTTCACTTACATTAGGCTTGGCTAGACACAGTATATTTTGGAACGGTTTCACTCAGTTTGTACGAGAGAGATGAGGAAGAAAGAGAAAAGTCTACACTCTGGTATCGAAAGGTTGTCCAGCGAAAGAAGAAGAAGGTTGTCCAACGTAGTTTGCCGAACGCGTGTTCATATTCATTCATTTTTCTCACTCTGGCCAACATTTGGATATTCAGTAAATTTTGCACATACATTGGCGTCACATGTTTACTACTTTTGAAACCAAATGAGAAACCACAGTGTGTAGCCACTGATGGTATCGACATACCAGTAGTGAAACCGTTTCAAAAGATACTGCGTCTAGCCAAGCCTATTGGCTGCTTCTAGTGTTAACTCCATATGAATTTACGATGTGCTAAATTTGAAGCACCCGGACTTGTTTATGCGCTGTTGTAAAACTCGTCTTTATGGCCGGCCTCATTGTAATTGGAATCGAGTCTGACGTCTCCTCGCGGACGCATGGTGACAGGCGACAAACCACACACGACACACTGACTGGTGTCAGAAGTCGAAGAGTTGGGCAGAGTTGATTCAGATATGCAAGCCAATTTCAATAATTTTTGAATGTATTCGAGTACATGTTTCACTAAATAACTAAAATGCTTCATAAATTTAAACACGAACACTATTTCCATAGGTTAAGTGCACGTTTGAGCAACATTTAGTTCATGGTCAATAAGGTTGTTCTATAGAGTGAGTGACATACATACATATATAGATATGTATGTACATACATATATGTCTGTACATCAACGGATGGCAGCTAACGAATATACATAGATTAGCTAGTCGTCGAGAGAATCGGTAATCCAAATGAATAAAGGAATTGATTAAATTCGTGTAATTACCTTTCTGGGAAAAACAGGAAAGAACTTCAAGTTGAAAATTAATCACCTTATCTATATATATAAAATCCCTATGCGTTTCTGTTAGCAAAATATGTCCGGGACTTTTTTTTGGACTTGCACATCACTTAGAAACCTGAAATTTTTCACAAAAAAATCGCAAATTTCAAAAATCCAAACGGCTTCGCCATTTTTTTGCAAAAAATCCGATTGGGAGGAAATTTGTATTTTTTTCCTAGATTGTAGTGATTAATTTGTCAGATTTTATTATGAAAAATTTTGTAATTTAAAAATTTAATAATTTAAAAATTTAATAATTTAAAAATTTAATAATTTAAAAATTTAATATTTTTTCATAATAATTTAATTTCATTGAATTTGTTTTGTTTGTGACTATTTGTGGCGGTGTTGGGTATAGTTGCTTACCCAACACCGAACAAAATGCTTATGTTGCTTACCCAAAATGAACATTAGTATATCGGAAGGTGGGCGATATCATCTAAGGCTACTTCTATTACATGTGACAGGAGATATCAGTTTTGAGAACTGTGCACGAGGTCACATTCAAAACATTCAAAGAGGCATGCAAGGAGTTGGGTATCTTAGAAGACGATTCTGTTTGGGAAGCCACACTGGCTGGGAAGCCAGAGAATTGTTTGCTTTAATCTGTGTTTTTGGGTGCCTACTTGAGCCGCAGAAGATCTACCTGGAAAACACCCTGATCATTGTAGAACACACACAGACTGTGAAAATTAGCTGTGAAATGTTGCTTTTAAAGAAATATTCTCAAGCAATATTTGAATCATATTCCAACAATCGATATTAATTGCGATTAATTTTTTATTTTTGATGCTCCAAAATAAATAAACTAAAAAAATGTAAGGTGAGAAAGTCGAAAAGACGTCGCAATTTTTTTTACGAAATAAATAAAAAATGATAACTTCCTGGCGAAGTCGGGCTTATATACTAGTTATTATAAAAAGAAACTCAATTGATAAAACGAAGAAATTCTAAAAATATGCGAAAATTAGATGCAATCAACTTAGCGAAATTGAGAGCTTTTTATTCAAAAAGTCATGAATATTTTGTTGTATGTTAAAGCTGCATACTATATTTATTGAACTTCACTTCCGAAAATTTTCATTCGTGTTTCCCAACATCCCCAAAAACTCAAAAACATAATTTTAAGTCATGCAAATTTTGTTAACACCAACTTTCATAAATTACGGAATAATTTACTGCTTTTCTGCTAACAGACTATCTCGACAACAGCTCGAAACCAAGCTATTTTGCTAAAATACATTGTAAAATTGACGCCCATTTCACGAAGTTAGCAAAAAGTTGGAGCTGTCAGAAGAGCAACAAGTATTCAGTATAACAAATGTCATGTATCGAACAGGTAGCAAAAAAAGACAACAACAATAAAGAGTCAAAATAGAAAACCGGAAAGGCAGCGGTTAGAAAGGATAATCAAACGAAGCAGTCCGTGTTGCTGGAGAAAAGAAATTAATTAAAAAACCAGGACAAGTGCAAAATATACAATAATATTGAGAGAACAACATCAATGAAATCAACTCAAGAAACATCTTTAAACATTTTCCGCTTCACATCGTCCGCCCTCATACTCAAGAAATAATCCCCGTCAGCATTGAACCTGAGAACAGAGGTCTGCAACGTTCGTGGCCTCTGCTGCGCTAAGCCAAGAGCACTCCAAAGAGGACGACTAAAGAAGGAATGAAGTGCTGGGCTTCAGTGCCGGCAGTGGATAGGTGGACCTTGTTAGATAGAACAAATGACTGAAAGGAAGAGGAATTGCGCCCTGCCTTAAGTCGAGGACTTCTCTTTTAAGCAACCGTCAGAGCATTTCACTGCTCCGGCTCCGCTGTGCACGATTTCAAGGACATTCAGTAATAATACTGTAATTAAATTATCAAGCACGGTTATTTAGCGCACTATTAGCGCTTGTGATTTCAATGAAACGCTGCTGTATGGGTGCGTGTGTGTGCATTGGTGAGGTCAATGCATGTTTCTGTAGTGGTCTTTGCATGCACGTGTCATTAAACTTGATTGCATGCTGAGTTGAAGGCGATTTTCCTTGACTGTCTGAGTGGCAAAATTATAAAGGAAAGTCTTGTCAAGGAGCACTGTAAATACTATAATTGATTTTCAATTTCATTAGCCAGGCCCTGACATTGCATTGACGTAATGTGGCATTAGTTGTCGTACGACATCATTTATCCTCTAGAACTTATCGATTCTATTGAAATTGTTAAATTGCAGTAAATGGCAAGAATAGTAGCTTTTCTGTGAATAGAAAATATTGATGCATTTTTGAACAGCTTCCTACCTGAAAGATGGGAAAATTTTTGTTCATCGAAAGGAATTAATAGAAAAACAAGTAAAAAACGTATTACCAATAATACAGTGCGAAGGTCGAGTTTTTTTAAGTTAAGTTAAGTTTTTTTTTTTCAAATCTTCAGATTTCAAGACATCGTTTTTAGACGGATACGTTCTCTTATGACTTCAAGTGTTTACTTCAATATTTTTAAATGAAATTCAGTATTGAATTTTGTTTACTACCGTAACGTAGTTAAAAAATTGCATTTAATTTATGTTGGGAAAAAAACAAGATTTAATTGTCTCCATTTAAGCATGGAAACTCGTTTGCAAAGCATGAAACAACTAAAGCTATAACCTGAGCCGCTGTACTGTGCCGAGGTCGAGGTAATGCTAGATGCAAACCAGGGTTCGGAATATATCCCTCAAACGAACAACTTTTTTTATATCCCTCACAAAAAAACGATCACAAAAGATGAAAATCTGTTTTGACTCATGAGCGATTTTTATTTTTTCATCTTCGTCCAAAAAAATAAATATCGCTCACGATGAAAATAATTCTTATCTTCAAATATTTCGATCCCTCAAGTTGAAAAAACTGCGTTTGTTGACGATCGCTATTCGCTATTCTGCGATCGCTATTCGTCAACAAACGCAGTTTTTTCAACTTGAGGGATCGAAATATTTGAAGATAAGAATTTTTTTCATCCCAAGTGATAGTTTTGTTGGAAGATCGAAATTATTTTCATCGTGAGCGATATGTATTTTTTTGAACGAAGATGAAAAAAGATATTTATCAGTGAGGATGGAAATATTTTTATCTTCAGTGAGGAATATTAATTGAGCGATATAAAAAAGAAACGTTTTCCGAACCCTGATGCAAACACACTGCGATCAATGAATGCAACATAACAAATCTCAGCTGCACACATGCAAAATTTTATTACATACATATATGTATGTAAGTACTAACATAATGTTCTGAAATAAACATGTGCATATGTACATCCATTTGCCGAAAACCTAATATTAGTCATTATTAGTCCTATTATTAGTGTCATTACAAAACAATTAATTAATGTATTGTGCTATGTATTGTAAAAACTTATAATTACTTATTAATTATTAGCTACTCTAAAACTAACTATTCTCACTCTCAAGTAGCTTCTTCCAAACCTAACCACATATTCATGCTTCTCCACACTTCCTAAAAATAACTCTTATTTCAAAAAAGTCAGCAGAAAAGCTTTTATCGATGACTTTTAAAATAAAAGTCATACCCATAACTCTTATGGAAGACTTTTAAAAACAAAAGTCATCGAAAAAGGTTTTCCAATGACTTTAAATAATAAATGAAAGTCTTCAATAACAGTTATGGGTATGACGTTTATATTTAAAAGTCATTAGCCGCATTCAGCGGGTGAGCGCTACCTGATCAGTGATCGCTACGTGTTCCTGAATGGTATGCTACCTGATCATTAAGCGGAAAGATAAAAATAGTAAACAAGACGAGAAAAAAGTTACCACGTTTGATTTTTCCACACGAATTTCAAAAAGAAAATTCCCAAACCTAAAACTTCAATCGTATCTCAAACTACATATTCCATATTTTTATAATTATAATTCCTTTGTTGAGCCATTCTGAGTTTAATAACTTTCAAATTAATATTATTACACTTAATAATGCGTTGATTTATAAAGCCAATTCTTTAAAAACATTTTGACTTTTGCTCTGTAAAAAGCGAATTAATTTGTTTTTTTGCTTGCCGGTTAGTACTGCAACTCTGGCAAATGTAGCGTCAAAGTAGCGCAAAAATTTTTCGCTAAAAAAATGGCGACCGCTCCGTGAATATGTAAACAATAGGGTACGTTCAGGGACATCAAAACAACTGAGCGCTCGCCCGCTGAATGCGGCTATTGATAACAGTTATCCACATGACTTTTTTGAAAAAAGGTTATAAGAGTTTCATGGTCTGCTTTAAATATCGGAATTGCTTCTTCAAGCTAAACGGTCGTCTTTATATAGTCGTTTAATTATTATTAACTAACTAATGTCATTGCACCCTCAAATTTTTCATTCAGCACGTCTATGTACAGGAGACAGACTCAATTAAGCTCTATACATTCATTGATACTAAAGCCAAGCCCCGATACAAGAACTCAGATTTTTGTTGTCATGCTTTTTGTTGTTGGCTGCTTTTTGAGATTTTGACGGCATATTTTCCTTGATTTTACTTGCGATTCAAATTGGGGGAAATTTAAGCTTTAGGTTTTGCCAGAGTAGGTAAGAGAATGGAGCGCTCACCTTTCACCAGCGTCAGGATACCCAGCGGCATCACCAGAATGGCCACCATTAGATCCGTGATGGCCAGTGACATCAGAAAGTAGTTGGTCACGTTCTGCAGTCGCCGCTCCCAGGCTATGGCCAGACACACAAGGATATTCCCAGCTGCCGTGCCAATCACTAACACCAATGCCAGCAGTGCCCAATAGTTGTTTGTCATATCGTTCTGCCCCGGTGCCACAGATGGCGACGCTTGCGCAAAGTCCAACTCGCGTCCGTCGTCAGTAGCGTTCCAAGGAAAGCGATAAGTGCTTATATTCGATAGCTCAATGCCGCTACTTCCATTGATTCTGCTTGTGGACATCGACGACCAGCTGCCAGTTTCATCGTCATGGATAAAATTAGCGAGAGAATAGAAATCGACGGCCATGTTATGTTTCGACTGTAATCTTCTTTGTGTGAGCTTTTAGTAGTACTTGTCGCTGCTGTTGCCTACATTCTAGAAAATTCTGCTTGAAGCCCTAACATCCGCTTTAAAATGAAATCACCAAATAAAATGGTGGCACTTCCGTTTCCAACAGGATGTAGATTCACGCTCAATTTTCTCTGGCTGCCACGAATTGCCGCGCCGCAGTCGTGAACCGGAAATGTCGTTGGCAACATTCCGTAAATGTGCATCCTTTTGCCATAGGAAATCGATTGGAGACTTGGGGCGAAGCTTGGCCCCGATTTGCTGCACGTGTTTCACCAAAACTACTTCGAACTCTCGACTGAAATTAGAAGAACGTTTCCTTTAATGTGAGATTTCTGCTGACGTAAAATACGCTGTAGTTTTACAGTTTTTCTTCTTTTGAGAACTACTCTCGATATAAAATCAAATCTACAACTAAACACACACATACACATCCACAAAAATTGATGACTATTGATGTGATATTAGAATCGGATCGGATTAGACCTTCTGATAACTCACAGGTTAAGGAACAAAACACAATGCTTAGCAACTGCGAGCAGCAGAGTGCCCACGAAGTCATTAAATTGTACATTTGTTTGAGTGGGAGTGGATTATTTTTACCTGGAGGTAACCACGATGTTTGCCAGAACAACCACAAGTAAGGCAACTCTTCATGTTGTTAAGAAAAGCAGCAGTGGTCCGGAAAGCCCCACGTTTCATAAATGAAGGTATGACATCCTGCTTCCCTCCTATTTATTCCGTCCACACAAATAACTGTGCATTAAATATTGTACATAGAACCACACACAAGAACAATAATTGGGAAACCTGAGTCTTGGAGTAAGTTAATAGTAAATATTACTATTTGTGTACATTAAATTGATGCGTATTGTTCGGTTTACGATAAGCGTGTAGATGTGAGTGTAAACTAGTATGGGCATGCCTAGAAGAAGTTAATAATAGGCTGTCACTCGGAGAAGGATAGAGCACTTGGACTCTCACTGGCCTAGGAAGCTAGAACTCAAAAACCTAAACCCGCTTGGCATATTGAGCTTCCTCAAAAGCCTAGGGTTAAAGGAAACGCTGTAATACGGGACCTATGAAGGGGTCCCGAACAATAAATCTTTTGGTCGCGGTGCGTTCTCTCCTTGCAATGATAATAATCAATTAAATTGAGAATATTTTGGAGAGTGTAGAAATCAATAAAAAGATTAGAGTGTAACTGCCATGTACATTTCTAAATAACTCAAAAAACAGTAACTTCAACTAAGTTAAACAGGTATCTTATTGGATTTCTTCCAAAATCATTACTTAGTTTTTCAATATGAGCTCTTTATTAATTTAAATCCGCGTAAACCCGGGCTTATGGGTATCGGTTGAGGGAATGAAATCCGTTTGTGTATCCCTCTCATTATTTCCCCCTCTAACTACACCCTTACGAACACATCCTAACTTCGCACCTTCTTAATGCTTGCATTAATAGCTATTGTTTTCCTACTATTTTAACTTCCCTCTATTACATGATACGAAATCCTTCAGTCGGAAGTCGTAACTTGGGACGCTTTTGAACAACAACTCTGTGAGTGGCAGCGAACGTTGCGAAACCCTTTGTGAGAATAAATTGCAAGCGATTAAATCACAACTCAGCACCAAAAATCTACACCAGCAAGAAACAGAAACAGAAGCCAGCCCTTGCCGTGAGTCTGCCGCATCTGGCAGAATAAATAAGTGCAATTTATAATATTAAAGGTCGTTATAGCAAAAACCTTCAGTGGACAAGTGAGCGGAAGAGGAGGGCATGCAATAAAATATAACGCACAGACAACTTATGGTCGAAAGCCTGGCTTTTTTAAGTGCTAAACGAAGGGAACCTGTGGAGTGTTCAAAGAAAACGCCAGGGAGGTCAACAAAGATACTTCAAATAGATACGTGCAACGGCCAAAGTTAAGCCCAATTGAAGCACAAACTCAAGAGCATTAATCCAAATGATAAATGATTTCATTGTGAATTTGAGAGAAGCGGGCGAGGAAGTCCGGCAGGAGGAACGGAAAGCAAGATGCGGATATTCAGAGCATAAACTAGAGATTAATTATTGAGTAAGTATAATGAATTAGTGACAGAATTAAATGAAATCATCGGACGCCCCA
This sequence comes from Myopa testacea, assembly GCA_949629155.1. NCBI lineage: Eukaryota > Metazoa > Arthropoda > Insecta > Diptera > Conopidae > Myopa > Myopa testacea. The sequence continues at coordinate 37,106,879 of OX451345.1, read as the reverse complement.
CAAGCCGCATTAGGGGAATCTTCGGTTATTGATTCAAAGTAAAGGACAAGCGCGAATACAAAAAACCAATCAAATAGTCATAAACAAAGGAAGCGAAGGGAGAAGAAGGACATTTGTAGAGGAACTAAGGTAGCTAACTAATTAAACAATACAATACAATGTAAGCAAATAAATTATATGAAATGTATCAGTTACTGTTTTGTAAATAAACTTTTAATAAACTATCTGTTTTATTTTTATTACATTACATATAAAAGTTGCCCCCGCGAGCGACATCAAGCGGAAAACACATTGAAAAAACTTAATATGAATTTCACTTAACTACTTATTCTTGGACATCTTACAGGAAACTTGCAGGAAGTCTTCAAACATACTGAAGTCACTAAAATCGCTTTGTTAATTTCTGAATGCCGTGCAACCGTAACCACGTAATTTATAGCTACCCCAAAGGAAATCACCACAGCAAAGGAAACAAAGCGGACCGAGTTTCCATTCTTTCGATTTTCATCCTTCAACAATGAGTTTCTGTTTAGAAAAACAAAAAACATTTATATAAGCAAAGAAAGCACAACAAACAAAAGCACATGATACGCAACAAATACAACATGTAGACATATCAACACATACATACACACACATACACGCAAACACACACATTTACAAGAAGGCACTTAGCAGCACCTCAAAATGAGGATTGTGCAAATTAATCTAAATCACTGTGAAGCAGCGCAGAACCTTCTCGAGCAAATGGTGCATGAACTACACGCAGACATAGCCTTAGTCTCAGAACCATACAAAATACCTGACAATAATTCGTGGACTGCAGATTCCACAAAAACTGCAGCAATATGGTCATGTGGTCGGCACCCGTTCCAGAAACTTGCAAGCACCCCTAATTCAAGTTACGCATACGCAGTGATAGCCGGAATGCATGTCTTCAGCAGCACCTAGACTTTCCCAAGCAGAATTTGAGGCGGTGGTTGAAAACATTACACATAATGCACGAAATTGCAACCCCGTCATCATAGCGGGGGACTTCAATGCGTGGGCAGAAGAGTGGGGAAGCAGATATACAAATACTCGCAGCAGAACTGTATTAGAAACTTTTTCAGCTTTGAATATTACTTTGGCAAACGAAGGAAATATAAGTACATTCCGAAGAAATGATAGGCAATCCATCATAGATATAACATTTGTAAGCAGTTCCATGATAAGAAACACAAAATGGAGCGTTAATGAACAATTTACCTTCAGTGACCATCAGGCAATATGCATTGATATAGAAAGCAAAACGGCACGCAGCAATTTGAATAAAAAAACAGACCATATCGGCTGGAAAGATGAGGAATTCGACTCAGAAATATTTTTGGCAGTTTTTTCGGAAAAATACAACTTTCCGGAAAAAGCAGAAGAAGCTGCTAAGCAACTGGTTAAAAACCTTGCAAGCGCTTGCGATGCAGCAATGCCGAGAAGAAAGCCGGCAACCCGGGGCTTGTCCGCCCACTGGTGGAATGCAGAAATCTGCGAGTTACGAACCCAATGTAAGCGTGCCAGACGCCGTTACCAACGTTGCCAATCATCCGGTATTCGCAACACTTAAAAAACATTTACGCAATGCAATTCGTCGCAGCAAGGAATCCTTGTTTAAACAGCTATGCGAGGACGCCAACTCAAATCCGTGGGGGGCGCATATAGAACAGTAATGTCTAAAGTAAAGCAAGCAGCAAAAGAAAAATGCCCGAAACTACTGCAGAGTATAGTTTCTTCCCTATTCCCGCAGCACCAAGGAAGAATTGAACGGCGCAAGTTAAGCTATTGTATGGAGGACGCCATAATCTCCGAAACTGAAGTCCTGCTGGCAGGTAAAAAAATAGCCAACAAAAAGGCCGCTGGACCGGACGGGGTCCCGAATATCGCCATTAAAAAAGCAATAAGTGAGCACCCTAAACTATTCACGGACACCTTTCAATGCTGTCTTCAGCAATGCGTTTTTCCAAATATATGGAAAAAACAGAGACTGGTCTTACTACCAAAACCTGGCAAACCACCAGGCGATCCGTCATCGTACCGACCGATATGCCTATTAGATACGGCAGGAAAGATATTTGAGCGCATCATATATGAAAAAATCAACTCGTATCTTGATGAGAGTAACGGACTCAGTGAAAACCAGTTTGGATTCCGAAAGGCGCGTTCTACAACCGATGCATTGAAGGCGGTGGTCACTATTGCCAAGGAGGCCATTCAAGGCGCGAGATGGAAAGGTGGAAATAAGGAATACTGCGCAGTAGCGACCCTTGACATCAAGAATGCGTTTAACACAGCGAATTGGAACCAAATAATTCATGCCATGGAAGTGAAAAAGGTGCCCAGTTATCTGCTTCAGACTGTGAGGAGCTACCTCAGTCATCGTGTGCTCTTATACAACACCGATGAGGGTCCGAAAGAGTACAGCGTGACAGAGCCCACTGCTCTGGAACATTCTTTACGACGGAGTCCTTAACCTTCAAGTTCCAGATAAGGTCAAAATAATTGGCTTTGCTGATGATATCGCCATAGTGGCGGTAGCGAAATATTTAAGCGACCTGCAACAGAAGATAAACTCATCAGTGGAATTAATTAAGCAATGGCTGAGTTCAGTCAACCTTATGCTAGCGGAACAAAAAACCGAGGTAATACTTATCAGTAGCCGAAAAAAGAGCGAAACGTTGAAAATAAAAGTGGGTGCTCAATGTATAACCTCACAGCGCACTCTAAAATATCTGGGTGTCGTTATTGACGATCGGCTTTGCTTCCGGCAACACGCTGAATATGCCAGCAAAAAGGCGTCAGGATCCTACGCAGCTCTATCAAGAATGCTGCCAAACATAGGCGGCCCAAAGAGTAGTAGAAGACTATAATATTTTAATGTATGCAGCACCTGTATGGGCAGATTCCCTACAAAGAAAATCATACCGGCGGCTCTATGAAAAGGTACATAGATTAAGTGCGTTAAGAGTTATCTCTGCCTACAGAACAGTGTCGGACGTTGCCGCACTAGTGATTTCGGGCATGATCCCCATAGACCTAATGACTGATGAGGCGAGGAGGTGCTACGATGCAAAAAAAAGTGGCGGAACGGATGATGCAATTCAACGAGAAAAGTTGATTACCGCAGAAAAGTGGCAGGAGCGATGGAACTCGTCACCCAAAGGCCGATGGACACACACGCTGATCCCAAACATTAAACCAGTAAGAAAGCTATATTCGGCCTGGCCGAATCTTAGATACCCTACACCTAAAAGTTTTGAAAAAAGTGCCGAAGCTAGGGTAGGGCGGCCGTGGCGGTCCACTCTGGGCGGCACAATGTCGGGGGCGGCAGTTGTGGAAATCAAGTATTGACTTATTGAATTCTAGGAATTTTTGGGGCTACAAGTTGATTAACCGTCCCGGGCTCCATGAAACCTAGCTACGACTCTGTATAAATAGTAGGCGTGGTCATTACCTTTTTCAAAACAAAATAACTAGCTTAGTTGTTATATAATTGTGTTCATTTAAACTTTATTTCCGTGGTAATAAACTTGTTCTCATACTGCTATACTGTATATGTAGTGTAAAAGTGGGCGGACCACACCCAGTTTTCATGTAATAATGTTTTTTTGTAAAACAAGTTGTTATCTAAAGTTTTATTCAGGAAGTTTATATATTTAACAATATAACCCTCTTTTGCCTGTGTAACCTAAAAGTGGGCGGATCACGCCCATATTTGGCATATTAACGGATAATGCTACTCTATACCCAGGAATGAATTTTGTTGTAATAGCTCAAAAACGAACGCTGATATCACATTTTTAATAAAAAATAGGCGTGGTCGTGGACCGATTTTGCCCATTTTCAATACCAACCTGCACACCACAAGAAACAATGTTTATGCAAAATTTCATCACGATATCTTCACCGGTTCTCCTGTGATCGTGATTTCAACAGACAGACAGACAGACAGACAGACAGACAGACAGACAGACGGACGGACATGGCTAAATCGACTCAGGAAGTCACGCTGATCAAGAATATATATACTTTTCTATACCTATCGTCTCTATTTCTATGCGTTATACATTTCGTTACAAAGTGAATATACCCTTACCTTAAGGTGTAGGGTATAAAAATGGGCTGATCGTAATCACGGCGAGGTCAGCTACAACCTGACACAATTTTTAACAGGCCATGGAGCTTACCGGAGTTATCTGCACCGCTTTGGGCGCGAGGTTTCGCCGTTTTGTCCTCATTGCACCGAAGAAACTGAAGACGCGGAACACGCGATGTTTTACTGCCCGCGATTTATATCCGAAAGGGCTAAAATTAATGCAATGTGTGGAGGCACTATCAACTCAAGAACTATTGTGGATGCAATGATAAATTCTAAGGACGTGTGGACGGCAGTCTGCGAAGCTACCACCAGCATCCATTCCAAGCTGAGGGAATCCCAGGCAGAAGAAAACCAGGCGCTACACATGCAGCAAACAGTGATACAACTGAACAGAACAGGACCGACTAACGAGCCGGACGTAGACGTTAGAGTTAGAGACTTTCGGTAATAGGACGGAAACGAACGCTTGAGCTTCAGCTCCTTCTGCCTCCCGACGGTATACTTAACGGTAGTTCCGGGGGGACCAACAGACGTGGGAGAGAGGTTTTAGCGAGTTAAAGTCTCGCACTTAGGATTTCGATGCTTTCCTCTCATATAAAAAAAAAAAAAAACACACACAAGCTGACGCTACCATAAGCAGCCGAAACACGTTGTACAGTGCAGTATCGAAGCCGACATGCAACTTGTCACTTAAACCCACAGCTTGGTGCTTGGATGTGCTGAGTGCGAGGATGGTTTTGTGGCAACGACCTTGAGCTGCACCTGCACGAACAATCGATGTGTGTATGTGTATCTATGCTTGTGATAGCTATCTTCCTTTCTCCAACTCTTACGAACAATTGTTAAACGCGTAGCAAAAACTTAGAGCATTCTTGGTTTTCATTATTCTAAGGCTACCGAGGCAAACACTCACACGCAGTCTCGTACAGCAGGACAATTAATCTTGTGAGCTCATACAGAAATGATTGCACATCACGTTTTGCAAGAGATGCAAATGGAAACTACTTAATTTGTCGAAGCGTTACGTAAGCTTTAAGCAAAACAGCGCATTAAGCAATGAAAGTCGTATATTGCTAGCGCTGGGTTGGCGGGGGGGGAGGGGGGGGAAGGGGGTAGTGCTACAAAGCAAATATGAATGTTTGCAGTAATGCAGAAGTTCTCCCTGGCTGCTTGTTGTTCATCATTCATCATACCTGCGTCGGGAAAGCGTTAAGCGTGAGGGTAGCGGAGACAGGTGACAGTGATTTTGTAAAACAGTTGTCTTTCCTTTGTGCTAGTTTACGATATGAAGCCACCAGAATGTAATGCAGATGCCAAACAAGAGTATTGACTAATTGTTTATTAGACGCCAGTTCACATTACAAATATTATACACATACTCGTATAATAGCATATCACATTAAGTGCAATCCTTCATATATCCAGATATTAAGTAGGAAGAAAGTCCAAGCGAACCTAAAGACAAAGAAGTGTGTCTTCTGGCACATCGATTTAAAACTGGAGAGCTACAGACTAAACCCAACTACAGAGAACACCCAATACAAATATGAAACCATGCAGAACTTCAACGGTGAGGTGAAGGTGTTCTAGCAACTCCTAAATAAATTATAAAAATTTAAAAGGCAAAACGAAAATATTGTGAAGAGAAATGCAAAAACTATGTTCAAATCAATGATCTGATTTGCTCTTATCATTTATTATCGCTTTCAAATCATCCGGTTTCAACTGGAATGTTCCCAACATCCAAACAAAAACAATAATAAATCATCCGGCTGACAATTAATTCGCATGAAGCATCAAGGAACGAAGGCAGCCGGGAGCAATGGAACGCCAAGAAGTCGGCTGGGAAAATTATACACACGATAGACACAGAAAGTGTTCGTAGAGGTTTCTGTTCCATCTAAGTTAATTAAAAAAACGGCATTTAATCTGAAATCGGTAATATATTATATAAGATAAGGCTTTGGAGATCCTCTTGTAAGTGGAATTACTTTCTGAGCTACCAAAAATTCGACGTTCTGCCTCACTTCATTCCTTATTTGTTCCTCAACACCTAAATCTGAAAATAACGACTTCCGTAATGACTAAATGGAATCAGCCAGTGACACAGTATAATACAATAAGTGCCTCGCCCACATATAGCCTCACTTTTCCACAGTGAACATGTGCCTGAAAGTGCGCCGCTCGCATCTGCTCTTATAAGAGAATTAAGCCGCTTTAACGCGTACATTATTTGGTTAATATGATTACCAAAGACAATATAATACAATGATGTCTCACTCGGTACGTTGAAAAATATCAAAAAAATTTTGTCCCGATCTGATAGCTTTTGTGCTTTTGAGAAAGAGCTTTCAATTTTGTTGAGATGCGACGCACATTCTCTCTCGCCTTTTGCATGGGTACATAAATATATAATTCGCGCTCAAAACACAGTGATCACAAGCGGTGCGAGAGAGAAGCGAATATTTGCTTTTGTAAAATAAATTTTAACCACGGCCTTAGCCCGTGGTTGTGCTATCGAGCAAAACTTGGTGGGAAATTACTCTCATTTTTGTGATCGGAGTCCGTGCAAAAAGAGTGGTTACGCTTGTGCTTGACCCACGCTTGCTTTCTTCAAAAATATATATTTTTTCTCACCTTCAACAGCAACCCGTCTACTACACAAATGAGAAAACGTATTATTTGCGGTGTAGTTTTCGACGCGATGGAGGACCAAATGTTTATATTAATTGAAATCTGCTTAACATATATAAAGGCGTAATATTTTGGAACGATAATCAGAGGAATATAATTAATAAATTTATCAGTTCATTCCATTTTTTCACTCCATTCCACTTTTCAATACTTTTGTGAATATGGAGACTAAGCAACACCGGTTTGCTTGGTGTCCTCGGTGTACGCTAGACCGAGTTTTCGTGCTCGGTGTGAGAGAGTGATGTTGAGAACAGAAAAATATCCCATTCTCTCTTTTACACACAAAACAACAAAAAAAAGTCCTACTTGCCAAGCAAAACTCGATAGCATAACCACGGCCTTACCCCGTGGTTATGTTATCGAGCAAAACTTGGTGGGAAATTACTCTCATTTTTGTGATCGGAGTCCGTGCAAAAAGAGTGGTTACACTTGTGCTTGGCCCACGCTTGCTTTCTTCAAAAATATATATTTTTTCTCACCTTCAACAGCAACCCGTCTACTACACAAATGATAAAACGTATTATTTGCGGTGTAATTTTCGACGCGATGGAAGACCATATGTTTATATTAATTGAAATCAGCTTAACATATATAAAGGCGTAATATTTTGGGACAATAATCAGAGGAATATAATTGATAAATTTATCAGTTCATTCCATTTTTTCACTCCATTCCACTTTTCAATACTTTCGTGAATATTGAGACTAAGCAACATCGGTTTGCTTGGTGTCCTCGGTGTACGCTAGACCGAGTTTCCGTGCTCGGTGTGTGAGAGTGATGTTGAGAACAGAAAAATATCCCATTCTCTCTTTTACACACAAAACAACAAAAAAAAGTCCTACTTGCCAAGCAAAACTCGATAGCATAACCACGGGCTTAGCGAACCAGAAACAGATTTTTTTGTGTTTTTATTTTTACTGATGTTTTATGATGAGCTCAGTGCATTTTCCTTGTGATTATTGATACTTTTACTCCGCTATTTGGGACTTGTTTGATTTAGACTTTGGCTACTATTTTTGATACTGATTTTGGTTTTTTATTTGGATAATTTGGCAATTTATTTATTATTTAGATTATAATCGGTAATTTGTAATTAATAATAATTAATTAATAATATATAATACAAGAATGTATTCATTGTACAAACCAAAGTACAAATGCGCATCGGTTTGAGGAAAATAATGAATGTTATTCTAACAGATTTAGTGTTTTAGATCGTTTGATAACCATATTACAAATGTCATTTAATATTTGAAGATTTGATTTTATTGTTTGTTTCTACTTATATAGGGCCTCTGAAAGTTTGTTATGCCACCACCTTTGTTGTTATAATTAAAATAAGATGTTCTACATTCTGATGGCAACTGCATTGATTCTTTACACTCATTTGTAGCAAACGCGCTCTCTTTTGTGCTCACATTCTTGCAGCTCTTACTCTCACAACTTGATCTCTCGCTCTCACAAAATGTTAATTTTACTCTCCCAAAGCTTCAGATGGGATTTTCCGAAAATCCCAATTGAATTTTAGCTGCTCGGTTGTTTTGTATAGCAGTGAGACATCTTTGTATTATATTGTCTTTGATGATTACTAGTGCAAACACACGTGTTACTACTGCTCACCACTCAAATGTCAAAACAGATTCTGGCATTTCGGTTCTATACGAAACATTTCCAGATTTCATAACAAAGATGTGATTCGATTTCCTTTCTGGCCTCGGATTACTTAGTGAACCACTTAGTTTCAGGTTTTGTGCTGCAACTGCGTTAGCTGTGAGAATCAGATTCGAAATTAATTTCGGGTAAACAAGCACATAAATTATATTATTTCCAGTGAATGAATAAATTATATTCGGGACTTATTATTTCTGCATATTCAAGAGATTTTTCAAATTGTAGTGTTGTTTCAGATTAAACAAATTTTGTTGTCTCGTCTATCAATATTTTTCAAATTATTTTCCAATTCGAATCTTGAAATTGAACAGCGTGTTTTAAAGGCACATACAAATGTTTAGATACTAAGAGTTTAAGCTTAATTGCTTCGGGGTTTAGTTAACTGGCTTGATTAATGAGAAATACTAAAACTAATAACTTCAGCAAGTTTGAGAGAAGTCGTTTTGCAGCGTTTCCCGCCAATACATTGAAAAATATAAAAATAAACTTCTTCGGTCGTTTCATTTACATTTCAAATGTATTTGGTTGCCTGTTCGTGATCGTGCGTGAACTGTCGACGTGGCGTATCGTGGCGACGTGAACAGGAGTTCACGTATCGGAGTCAGCCGACTCAACTGTTATCGGCATGTTTCCTTCCAAATAAGTTTTGTTGTTGTTGTTGTTGTTGTTGGACATGGTCTGTTTGTTATTAAATTTACTGTTGTTGGTGACTGTTGTTGGTGTCTGTTGTTGGTCGTACCCGTCTGTCAACGCTGCTGTGGTTGCTTTTCCTGACCCGAAAAATATTTTCCTTACATGCGAAGCATTGATAAAATTGGATCCGGGGGAGGGGGTTACTAAGCGGCTTACTGTTCCATTTGCCCTCACCACTTTTATTAGCCGTACGAGTATTATTCAGCACGCCAGCAGATTTTTCACACTTGTTACTCTTTCTTATAAACTTCTTTTTAGTACGCACAGATTGGAAACTCATTTAAAATATTGAATTTTTAAACAACGAGTATTTATCTATCAATATAATAAAAGTTGTATTTTTGCCCCACTGAGAAACACTCATACGCCCCGAAAACCGTGGCACGACTTAATACTTCATTTTGAGAATAAGGTTTAGAACTCATAATTTAAATGTAAAAAATGACAAAAAAATAAAATATCTCCTGCATACTATATCTAAAATTAATTTTAACAAATATGTAAGGCAAATTAATATGATTTCGGCTTCTGTTTGCCTTCACATCTATTATATACTAGAGACTACAAAAAGATGTAATAAATATCACCAAATTATAAACAGTGTCAATATGCTGTTACATGTTTGGTTCTTTTTAAGTTCTGTTCAACTTTGTGCATATTTTTGACGCAAGGATCTTTGTTGGATTTTAACGCACATAGCATAGCTTTTAACAGTTGTGATTACTGCTCAGATTGAGTTCAACGTGCCACAAAGGAGTTTAAAAGTGTGGCTTTGATGCAAATGATGTACCGGTAATGAAGTCATTCACTGCATTTATTAACCGCGGGATGCAAAAGGTTGATACAGAATACAAACGAAGTGACACACATAATGAAAAACATGCACACACAAACAGATGCCGACACTTGAAACCAGGAAGCGATGCATTGAAACCGATTCGATTTCGGGGATTGCAAGAGGGCAGCGCCTTCATCTTCATCCATATGAATCGTAGGTTTTCATGAAAGCAATAACGCCACCGCAACACCAATACAACAATGACAACGTGTCACAGAAGAAGGCTGTTCTTCCATACGATATGCAAGCACTAACGTTGATTAAAAGATACGAGAAGTGTTATTGTGATGGCTGCCGTAGTTGTTAAGCTTTTGATGCCTTCAACACAACGCATCAATAATAAAAATTTATCCAAAAGCACCTTTAAAACGTTGAAAGAGAATTCTTGACACTTTCTTTTGTTTCTAATCTACAATAATAGACAATGTCAGGAATGGAGTCGTATACGAATATTTGAAAATCAGTGTTCAATAAAATACATACATAAATGCTTAAAAATGATCTTTCATCAATGAAATAAAGTCTGGAAGACCAACAACAGTTCGGTCGAATGAAAACGTTGATGCTGTCCGTGTGTTGCTAATGAGCGACCAATCAACGTCAATTTCACGTCGTTCTAAAGAATTGCGCTTCTCTTATAGCAGTTTGTGGCGAATTTTGCACAAGGATTTGCATTTGTAGGCTTTCAAAATGCAATTAACACAAGAATTGAAACAACATGACCCTTATGAATTGGCCATATCATTGGTTTCAACCCCATTGGACTTTTTTCTTTGGGGTTATTTTCAAAGCAAAGTTTGTCCCAACAAAAGGGCAACAATTAGTAACCGAACAACAACATCAGAAATGACATCCTTTAAGAATATTTTCAATGCTTTCACCGAAAATAGTATTCAAGTTGTCAGCAGAAATGATAACAACGACAACACGTTAATCGAAAATATGTGACCATAGAAGTGAATTAAGAATCTGACTTTGCCGAAATAATTTTTCCGATTGCGTCACCGCCAATTGTAACTGCGAACGATTAAAGACGACAAAAAATCCATAAAAAATAGCAATACAGTTGGCAATAAAAAAGGCTACAAACTACTTGTTCGCTCTGCTTCTGTTCGCCACTTCTTCAACCGTACCTAGCAATAGCGCACTCGTGAAGGAACGAGACAGATTCAGACTGAAACCGACTGATAGAGAAGGTCTCAAATGACATTTTGATGACCGAAATCGCAATCTAGAACTGTTTCTTCCTCCTTGTTTTGTTTTGGGTGTGAGTCCTCCATAATTAAGGGTAATAGCAAGTTTTCTTGATTCTTTTGATAAGTCAGAATCGCTCTTTAAGAAATTAATTTGATGGGAGAAAATCGGAGGCCTCGAGAAAGGTGATTTCGGCAATGTTATAGTATAATTAAAGAAGTCTTAAGCGCCAAGTTAGAAGACATTATTTCATTGCTGCATAGACTAAATACACATAACTCGCATAGGTAATGTATGAAAATATCTGTGAATTATGTATTTCTGTCTCTCACTTACATTAGAAGCGACAGTTTTTTTTTTATGCTATCTTGTGGCATGTCTTCCTAAACAAATCCTCACAAAAGAGACTTAGGAGAGATAAGAGATGTTTTGTTAAATATGCACACATTTAATACGAAGTCTTTGTACCTTTTGCATTTCTTTCTGCAAGCCGCTTTAATATTTTAAATGATCCTTATGCGATGGTATTAAAGCCTTTTTATTCGGTCAATTTTTACTTTAGTCTTTTTAGTTTGAATCTTTTCCTAATCGCATTTATCGAGGAAAGATTGAAAGGCAAAATGTTCTAAACACCAAGCAGAGAGACGTCCTTTCGTGGGTTTCCGGAGCACCGATACGCTACTCACTTTCACTTCCTGCTCATTTTGGGAAGGATTTAAGTATAAATCTGGCCTCAAAATATATATATAAATGTTGTACCCGGAAAATATTTTCATCAATTACGCACTGCCGATTTGTTGTAATTGTGAGAAAAACACACACATCACAGTAGGAAAGTATTAACTCGCGCACAGCCAAACAAACAGTTGCAGGACGTAAACATCAGATGAGCAATATTACGTGTCTGTTTCAATTAAATTTATTTTCACAAGTACATTTTAAATTATTTATATACAATATTAAGGCGTTGATATTCTGGTTTAGAAGTCACAGTAGAACTTCATTTAATAATTAAAAAGCGCAAATGTAATTAATGCGCTTGTTTAATTGAACTTCTAAAGTTGGTTAGTAATTATTTCACATTTTTATGAGCAAAACTAATGCTGATTCATAAATTCGTATTGTATATTTAAGTGATCTTGATTGTTTTCATTAATTTCAAATTCAAACTTTTTGATTCTTGAGCTTCCTTGACGCCTAGTTTCCTTAATCGCAAACATTCGCCGTTTTCGCGTAACTTCTACAAACTATCGCCGAGTCGGCGAAATAAAAAAGACGTTCAACTCACGTTCGAATTCAGTAATTTAAACATTTATTATATATTTTTTTAATATATTTTAGGGCATTTAACTGCGCACATCGTGACCGATCTTCATACACAAAAAATTCCTTAGAACTGATAGCTACAAGCGATGTGTAGGCTCCTCGAAGAAGCTGTCTGAAGTGATGTCTGATCCAAAGGAAAGAAAACAAAGGACCTGCGCAATGCCCGGCGATGGGGAATCGCATTGGAATCACATGCAGAATTGGCCGGCATATAAAGAGAGCGATTATATATATATGCAGAGCGATTTGCCGCTAATTAATACGTTCGCATTCATTCCAATTTCCAACAGTGAATTTTGTGAGCAGGTACGCTCACAACATGAATGACTTCGCTTTAATACAGGGTCTTAACACGCTGCGATGAATACAGAACAATATGACTTTAGCATTGGCTTGAGCGTCGAAGCCTACTGTGCGTGGTACTTCCAGCAACAAATAAAATTTCCTTCCAGCGCAAACACATGGGGAAACGTCGCCCTTCGGCTTCCCATACAAAACGGGCATTTTTTAAACAAAAATACATTACAAGCACTCTTTAGAACAACAGAAGACTGCAGAACAGTTACTGTGGCAGCTGCGATGTCAACAGATAATGGAGCTTAACGGGGGTTTTTGGGTGGCTAGGAGTCGCAGTACAGTTTCGGAAAGTTTTCTTTAACAAACCTTAGAACAGAAATGTAATTAAATCCTTTCAAAAAAGTTTCTCCTAAAGTTTTAAGCACTCATGAAAATACACATAATTAATTAAATGTACATATATAATTAGTTAAAAATTCGTAGGTAAAAGTATTCTTTCCGCAGTAGTCATATCTGTCATAACTATCAATAGGACTTCAACAAATACGCTATTTTTTAATTTAAACGAACTGTCTACTGGTGTTGCTTCAAGTCTGCTGTCGAACTGATAATACTGATAATAATACATAACATGTTATATGGTTAGTGGTCAAGGTTTATAGAAAGAAGGTTACGCCACGCGCAGGTCCGTTATTTTTTTTTCGTTTGACAGGGACGTCAAATGACGTCAATAAGTATTTGTATTGAAATTTTGTTTCGAGGCGCCTGCACACGGGTTATAACAATAATTTTTTATGTAAAATCTTGGTGATTGAATAATACCAATAATGTAGTGCTCTGTGAATTTTTGCAATAATGTTAGTGGTAAGGGTTTTCAAATTTCAATCAATTGTTCGCTTATCAAAAATTTGTCGGAGTTTTGGCAGCGAAAAAAAGAATTCAAAACCAAATATGCAGGCATCTGTGAAGATAATTTGAATGTAAATTGCTTTGAAAATGAGTTGTAAATTAATATGGGTACGTAAATTTATTATGTCTTTTACCTTTCAATTTATATAACGTGCATAAAATTAGGTTATGCTAAACGTAAAGTACTAAAGCTTAAGCGTAAAGGCTTCAGTTTTTGTTGGTTAATTATACAGTTTACATTTTTGCATAAAGTAATTATTACAGTAATTATACATTTTTACACAAATGAAAGGTCTTTCAAATGACTTTCCAACGATACGAAGAACATGTAAGTATTTTGTATAGTTGAAGAGATAAACTCTCGTAATTTCCAAATTTCAAAGGGATGTAACTCTGAAAACATACGAGAACGACAAGAAATGTTGCTTTTGTTGGAGTTACCGCATAAAACTACAACAACAAAAAAGCAACAACGAAATTGGAGCGTTCGAGTAACATTAAACCTGTTCCAACTTTTCTTCATACGACTTTTCAAGTTTGTCATTGTACCGTGTTGTGACCCTAGTGATTTTAGAAATACTTATTGACGTAGATGCGCAGAGCGAGACCACTTTTCTTTGTTTACTGGCGTAACCTTTTATTCTATAAACCTTGGTTAGTGGTTGCACTTACTCTAGATCTAATGCGCATGACCCTCTCTCAGCCTTTCCCACAACTTTAAGTTCCAATCAGAGTTCGGAAATGTGCTCTCTTAAAAACACAAACACAATTTTGCTTAGCACCGTGTGATGCCCTCAGCTTAGAACACAAGCACTGTGCAAACACAAACAAAGAAAAACACCGTGCCATAGCTATAGCTACAGCAACCAAAGAGTATAAATAGTATAAATAGTATAATAGTATAATAATAATATAATATAATAGTATAATAGTATAGTATAAATCAAAGACTACAAGACTGGAAACTCCTCTTATTTCGTGAGAGAGCTCAAAAAAATGTCCGTCCGCGTGTTCACATACAGTGTATGTGAATTTCATGGTGAAATTGTTGACTTGTTACAAGCTAATACTGGCTATCACAAAGCATGAGTTCCGAAAAGGTAAACCGTTTTGCTTTGTTACCACACCGCCACAAAATGATGGGGTGAGTTAGTGGCAGGGATACCAATGACACAACTTTATTGCTAATTATTTTTTGGTTTTTAAATAAACATTAATAGAAAAACTACGTTGCATTTATGAGTTCTCGAGGTTTTGACGATTGCTAAGCTGTTTAGAAATATTAAAAAGTAATGTAAACTTATTTGTTTCTCTAATTCTTCATTTTTTTTATTTAAATTCAAACACAAATAAATTTACACTTCATTTGTTTAAATTAAAATTAGTTAAACATAAACAAATTCTCAATTCAGCAATTTAAAATTAAATTTATTTAAATTAAAGACCTAAAGAACTAAAATCACAATTAACTAAATATTAAACTAAATCACACCTTAATAATCAACAAAACATGTTGAATACGTTGGCATCTCTTTCGGCTAAAAATACGCGTGGTAGGTTAAAAACAGCTGACTAAATTTGTAAAATGAGCAATTTTTATGAATTTTAACTTCGTTTTGCTTGCAAAATATACAATATTGTGCAACTTTATGACTTAAGAAAGGTTACATATACATACATTTCTAGAAGCATTTAAAACTTTTAAAACTGGCTCCTTGGTCTTTTTTACGTATTTGAAAAATCATATTTCTGGCTTATTGCTGTGAAGAAGCACAAGAGTTGCAATCCTCTCTCAAAATATTTTGTAAACAAATTCCCGGACTGTCAAAATTCGTTCCCGAACTGTCAAAATTACATGCGTTTTGTTTTTGTAATGTACAACACCCAAGCCTGATTTCACCAACACATTCAAAGCGAAAAAAGAGTTTCCAGTCTTGTAGTCTTTGGTATAAATACTATTTATACTCTTTGTCACTCGTCAGTAGCTCTCAAGCAAAGACTACAAGACTGGAAACTCCTCTTATTTCGTGAGAGAGCTCAAAAAAATGTCCGTCCGCGTGTTCACATACAGTGTATGTGAATTTTATGGTGAAATTGTTGACTTGTTACAAGCTAAAACAGGCCAACACAAATAAATTACATGATATCTGAAAAGGTAAACCGTTTTGCTTTGTTACCACACCGCCACAAAATGATGGGGTGAGTTAGTGGAAGGGATACCAATGAAACAACTTTATTACTAAGTATTTTTTTGGTTTTTAAGTTTTTAAGTAAACATTACTAGAACTACTTTGCATTTATGAGTTCTCGAGGTTTTGAAGATTTCTAAGCTGTTGGAAATATTAAAAAGTAATGTAAACTTATTTGTTTTTGTAATCTTTCATTTAAATTGAAATGAGTTAGCACAAATAAATTCAGAAATCATTTATTTAAATTCAAAATAGAGAAACACAAATAAATTCCAAATTCATGCATTTAAAATTAAATTCATTTGAATTAAAGACCAAAAGAACTAAAATCAGTATTAACTGAATATTAAACTAAATTACACATTAATATTCAACAAAACATGTTGAATACGTTGGCATCTCTTTCGGCTAAAAATACGCGTGGTAGGTTAAAAACAGCTGACTAAATTTGTAAAATGAGCAATTTTTATGAATTTTAACTTCGTTTTGCTTGCAAAATATACAATATTGTGCAACTTTATGACTTAAGAAAGGTTACATATACATACATTTCTAGAAGCATTTAAAACTTTTAAAACTGGCTCCTTGGTCTTTTTTACGTATTTGAAAAATCATATTTCTGGCTTATTGCTGTGAAGAAGCACAAGAGTTGCAATCCTCTCTCAAAATATTTTGTAAACAAATTCCCGGACTGTCAAAATTCGTTCCCGAACTGTCAAAATTACATGCGTTTTGTTTTTGCAATCTACACACCCAAGCCTGATTTCACCAACACATTCAAAGCGAAAAAAGAGTTTCCAGTCTTGTAGTCTTTGCTCTCAAGCAGAGATAATGAGATAGGAAACTTCTAAAAAATGCAACTCTGGTTGTCAAATCGTGTATTCGTGGTTGTGTAATTGTATGGTAGTATTTGTGAAAACTCGATAATTGATGACGTTTTTGCTTAGCAACTCACCACCATTAGACCCAAACAAATAAATTTAGCTTAGCAACCCACCACTAGCTGCGTTTTTTTAATGAACTGAAGATCCAGTCAGAGATTAATGAGATTGGAAACTCTTTTATCTTCAGATAAAGATAAAAAAAAGATCGATTTTTTATGACCTGGTGAATTTGGCTACATTTCTTTTGCGGCCAGAAAGAGATAGCAAGTGACGCTTTATCTTTTGACGGTATTATTCACCAACATTTTTTGCAAGCGGTTGCCACCATAAGTAGACAAAGTGAAAAATGTGGGCATAAATTTATTACTGTGGGTATTTTTATGTGATTGCAGAAATTTGATTAAAATATTATTTAATTTAGTTCAAATATATTATTTATATAGTTTTCTATTTATATTTGTAAAATTTATAATGAAAAGAAGATATAAAGGATATTTTTTTACTTCTTTATTAGATGACAATTCTGAAAATTATAGAGCTCATGCTGTTTCTACACCACCATTGAGATAAGAGTCAAGGGGCGTTACCGATTTTTTAGGGTGTTCAGTTCCCCAGTAGGCCTATATCACCCGCGTACATGCAACTACAACTACAAAACACACTAAATTTATTAATATTAATTACTAATATTAACTACTAGTTAATACTAAAAGAAAAAATAAGTAAATGTTATGTAATACATGCAAAACCTTACTTCATGCAGACCACTGGGTAATGATTTTATAGAAATAGATTAAGGGGAAGAATGCGAGTCGCAAGTGGAAGCAAATGACAATATATTTACAACAAACTCTTTTTATTTATTTATGTGTTATGCGCAAAATCTTATTTCTCATATTAGGTTCGAAAATACTTCTATTAAAAATCCTTATAGTAAAGCACATTTTACTATATGTATATGCAAAAGCATAAAAATGTCCATTTGCTTTACATCCGCAGGCACAAGTTCTGTAATACGACGTTTTAAAACAATATTAATAAATATTTGTGAATAACAGCTTAAAAAGCGGGAAACAGAGATTAAAACCACTTTTCTACTAGCAACGATATGGCACATTTTTACATTTTCGACATGCAACCGTTCAATTAGATTTGTTTTTGTAACACTTGTATTGAAACTCACCGTTTTCAGTCGAGTCTTCGAAACTCACCCGCCAAAAGGGTAAACAAACCTTTGTTTATCCTTTTGGCGGGTGAGTTTGCATACAAAATTTATAGAAACAACACGCGGCTGTTTTTTTTAACAGCTGTTTTGTTCTAAGTTTCCAATCTCGTTATCTCTGGATCCAGTTCATTAAAAGAACGACGAGGGAAATTTCGCTAAAATCGAAATCGCGCCCAACTTCATTGTATAATCTTTCATACGTAGAGTAATCTGAATCGCGTTTTTTTAATGAACTATACAGGTCTTCAAACAAAAGTATTTTTCAATTTTATTTTTTGACGTTTTTCAAAATTTGTGAAGTTGGCTATATTCAAAATAGAGGGAAATCTTAATATTTCCCTATAACCCAGATAGAGACCTGGGTAAAAACTGAGTAAGTGTCAGTTGTATGGCGAAGATCTATACAGTTCATTAAAAAAACGCAGCTACTATTAGACCCAAACAAAGTGTTCAGTTTTTAATTTATACAGCACGTTTGACATTTGTCAGACCCTTTTGTTCTGAGATACCAATTTACTTATATACTCAAATCAATGAATGAGCTTATGTAAGTTAGATATTTACAAATACACTACTTAACAATCACTCGCATTTAACAATCGAGTGATAACTTCAATTTGTAATGTAGAATGTTATATGTGCATTGAATGTACTATACGATATATTTTAATTTAAATATTATCTGAACAATTTCACGCTTGCAAAAAATACAATTAAGTGCGAAAAGCCAAATATTTTGTTAAACAGAAACGTTTTAATATACTTTACTTTTAATCGAAATTTAAAACATGTCTTTTATGTTTAATAAACTCTCAAGTACAACAAATTAGTTTTGATTACTGAGAAAAGAATTTTCTTAAGTTCTGGAATACTGGAAAATTGAAATAAGTTATACACATATTGTATATTGTATTGTTTTACTCATTTGTAAACATATTTGTTTTGCTTCATTTGCACTTTCAATCTCAATAGTTACCAAAAATGCTTGTCAAAAAGATTTAGTAATATATAACATAAAAAACACGAAAAGCAAATAGGTTGTTAAATTTATGTAAATATATAGGCTAATGAAAGTTGGTGTTGGCATATCTACATATTTAATTCACCTCATTATTACATTCGATTTTCTGGTTTGCAAACTTCAAACTTTTTTGTTCACTTTGGTACTTAAGTACTGCTGCTAGTGTGCTACGATTTAACCAAGAAGTTGTTTTTTTTAGTTGAAAGATACACTAGTATGCTCATATATGCCTAATTTATTAACCATTGTTGTAATTAAGCTTTCCTTTTCATTTTATCAACAAATTTTTCATTTTATTTAAATGCAGTTTTTCCTACATCCCCTTTTATGCAACTTCTTACATTTATAATTAAATTTGGTACTGGGAATAGAAACGCTGTTTCGTGACGTCATTAAATTTTTCACCTCAACTAAATTTTTTAAGTGAAGCAACATTTTTTTAATGTTTTGATGTTTTTTTCTCTATTTCAGAAAAATTTGTTAATGAATAAAGCTCAAAGTATTTTTATATTACAAAAACACCACATACAAATACTAACACATATGCATTTTTTATTTATTTATTGTTTTAGTTTCTGTAATCCTTTGCTTTAGCCTTTATTTTTGAATAAACGCACACAACATTCGCCACAATTGCATTTCAATTACAACATTTACTTTTTCGTTTCTTTCTTTTATGCTTAAGATTAATGGTACTATAATAAATTGTAATTGTAATAAATAAAAGTTAAATGCATTCCGTAACTTTTACTGCAGCGCTTGTCTCGTGTTATGGACAAGAACAAATCCTTGACATTGATGTTGTCTTTGGCGGAGGTCACTTCTCAATACAAATTCTCGCCTTTCTCCGGGCAGCTCTATTTGCACCGATATAATAGAATATAACATAATAACTGCACATATATTCTCGATCAGTAGCTTGTGGAAACGATTATATTGCACCAAGCTAGCGAGAGTAGCAACTGTGAGCCAGTTAGCGGTAGAAATGAAAGCAGTGCTTCTCGATTCAGTTCCTCCAGTGACTTTTTCCAGTTGGATGAAAAGCTGACTCAATCTTTAAATTAAATTAATAAATTTCGAAAGTTAGAATTCACATAAGATAAAAATAATTACGCAATTGGTAAATAATTTAACAAAACTAGATACATAAATACAAAGTAAATAATAATACTTCCATTTAAAATGTTTTTAAAAAACTCATATACACAAATAACTCATACGTATATATAAAAATCTCATATAAGTATAACTAGTAAAAGGTGTGAAAGAGGAACGAGTGCAAAACAGTAGTCATCGATCGTCGGCCGAAGTAGACGGAACGTTCTGACACGAGTGCTTATTTAAAAGCCACGATTAACTTTCTCCGATACAAAAGAATCAATTTATTATTATTAATGTTATTTAAACTGAAATACAATATAATACAGTAGAATAAATACTTTTCTTGATTAATTGAACATCTTGACAACTTCAGAAGTGGGATACGACGCGCGTACAATTTAACAACGAACCCGAATTTCACGACGAACGGGAATTTAACAACGAACGCGAATTTCTTAACGAACGAGAATTCGACAACGAAGTATCGGAAAAAGTGAAACGCATTTTAACCTGAAAATGAGCAAAGTAGTTAAAATTAACACGTTAAAAGTTCGACAACTAGATCGGCTCCTACACGCGGAAAACCTACCTATTACGGGCAATAAAAACGATAAAATAGAAAGGCTAACGGCAGCACTTAAGGCAGATGAAATAGAAGCCGACGAACTGGACGAAATGGAATCATGGCAACAGCAAATGCAGGAGCTGCAAAAAGTAGTGGCGGATTTGGCTGTGTCAGTAGGTCGGCTAACGGTAGCAACGAGCCAAAGCGAAACGGAACGAGCAGAGGCAGTAAGCGCACGTACAGTGGTCACACAATTTATTCGTACACCCTGCATTGCATACAAAATATGCAGTTTTTTACTTTAAGTATTTGCAATTAGTCCATTATTTCTCTTGGATCAATGTAAGAATGGTGTATTCTTTACGATCTGCCACAAAAAACAACCGTTATGTCTGCTCACACAGAAGAGTTCCATGAAAAACAAACAGAGATGGTAAAATATTGCAAAAAAATTATTCGTACACTCTCTTTTTATGATCCTGTTGCTGCAAATATAAAGGTAATTGACATCAGTGTTTTGACTTATTTTGTTGGAAATGAAGTATCATTGGTTTTTCTAAGCATTTTCTACCGATTCGGTTGGCAATTGGCAGCAAATCACCAAATGCTACGTAAAGGAGTCATCTTCAACGATAATTCAAAATTCAATGATTTTGGACCATTTACGTAGCATTTGGCAAATTCTAATCTCTTCTTTTTGTTAATATTAGATATCTATGGCTTACGGCGTGCCACTCTGCTGCGATAACCAGCATTATGCCGGCAATTACGAATTGTTTGTGTGCTTATTTTTTTTTTAAAGACTCTTGCATATCTTGACATAGTATCGTGGCGGTTATTTTCGGGTTTTGCACAACGGAAGTTATTATTTTACGCTCCTCACGCGGAGTTAATATTTTTGGTCTTCCGGCTGGTTGGTGATTTGCTGCCAATTGCCAACCGAATCGGTAGGAAATGCTTAGAAAAACCAATGATACTTCATTTCCAACAAAATTAGTCAAAACACTGATGTCAATTACCTTTATATTTGCAGCAACAGGATCATAAAAAGAGAGTGTACGAATAATTTTTTTGCAATATTTTACCATCTCTGTTTGTTTTTCACGGAACTCTTCTGTGTGAGCAGACATAACGGTTGTTTTTTGTGGCAGATCGTAAAGAATACACCATTCTTACATTGATCCAAGAGAAATAATGGACTAATTGCAAATACTTAAAGTAAAAAACTGCATATTTTGTATGCAATGCAGGGTGTACGAATAAATTGTGTGACCACTGTATACAGCAAGCAACTAACGAGCCACCGACGTATTCCCGGAACCAGATAGCGCAGCAACATGTAATGCACGACGTGAGCAGCATCAGCGGATGTTTGCCGGACTTCGATCCTCTTAAACGTTCACTTACATCTGCGCAATTCATTTCCTAGGTCGAACAGCTGAAACAATTGTACGCATGGAGTGATGAAGCGGTACTGTGCGCAATACAGAACAAGATGCGAGGAATAGCTAAGGACTGGCTAGATTCGCAAGCAGTTTTCCAATCATGGCCAGAGTTCATCAGAAAACTAAAACAAGATTTCCCAAGTGTAACAAATGTAGCGAGTATTCACCGTGAGATGATGAACCGAAAACGCAGAAACGCTGAAACATACCTGGAATTTTACTATGACATGTTAGCGACCGGACGACGAGGTGAGTTGGATGAAATATCTATTAACTCATACATCATTAATGGCATAAATGATTCTAACCTCACTCGTACCCTACTCGCTGTGAATCCACAAACGTGTAACGACCTGCTGAGGTCAATCGAGAATATTCCAACACTGATGGATTCGTCGACACGCAGTACACCGACAGTACGCACTGAATCTAACTCACGTGGCAGGCTAGAAAATTTCAACGGTCAGCCAAGCGTCAAACACGGCCCTAAATGCTATAACTGCAATGAGATGGGTCATATATCAATTAAATGTCCGCACCCTCAACGCAAACAGAGATGTAATACGTGCTCGAAAATAGGACATGAGGCGAAGGATTGCAAATCATCACGGAAAGTAACTGTAGCGAAGGTAGACTCCGAAAAGGATGAAGGAAATGGCTCCGACGTGACTCACCCACTCACCAAGGAAATCACCGTAGACGGAACACCACTAAAGGCATTCGTAGATACTGGCAGCGATTATTCGCTCATCACTGAATCATCCGTGCCACCAACGAGTCGACGGGCGAACGGCATGAAAAGATTGGAAGGATTTGGAGGGTCAGTCGTGGAGTCAGCCGAACTCATCAACGCCGAAATTAAGTTGGACAACCACATCACGCATGCGCAGCTATACGTAATCCCAGATGGATATATTCAACATAACGTATTGCTCGGTCGAGATTTGTTGTTCCGCAACAACCAACGTATCGTCATACAAGCAGGAGAACTGCAAATACAGAGGAGCAGCAAAACATCTTTTAACATCAACCACCAATTGCCAGAAGAAACACAAATGGAGACGCGTAGGATAGTCGAAAGTTTCGCTGACTGTTTCTCTGAAGGCATCGACGGCTTGGGACGTAACCGGACAACACGATGCAAATCGAAATCACCAGCGAACAACCAGTGGTTGGCAAGCGTTACCAGGTACTATTCTCGCAGAGGGGCATACTTAGTGGAATAGTCAATAACTTACTGGAATATGGAATAATACGGCCAAGTACGTCACCACACGCTGCATCGGTGGTGTTATCTAAAAAAGCTAACGGCGAGGACAGGATGTGTGTTGATTATCGAGCTCTAAACGCCGTCACCATCAAGAAACAATTTCCAATGCCAATTGTGGAAGAGCAGCTAGCTCAGTTAGCGGGGAAGCGATTTTTCACCACATTGGACATGACTTCTGGTTATTATCAGATCCCAGTAAGAGAAACTGATAAGCAATACACGGCGTTTCTAACACCCGATGGCCTCTTCGAGCATAACGTTATGCCGTTTGGACTAGTGAACGCGCCAATGTACTTCCAAGAGATGGTGATGCGAATTATAAAGGGGCTGCGAAATCAGCAATACGTAATCAATTACGTCGATGAAGTGATTATAGCAACAGAGTCCACCGATCATGGAATACGAGTTCTAATCGAACTACTAGAATCTATTCGAGAAATAGATGTTACGTTGCGACCATCGAAGTGCGTCTTTTTGATGACAACCGTAGAGTTTCTAGGTCATGTGATAAGCGACGGAAAAATGAGACCAGGAAATAAAAAGACGAAATGCATAAGTGAATTTCCTACGCCGCAAACAGTTCATGACGTCCGAAAGTTTTTAGGAATCACCAGTTTCTTCAGAAAGTTTGTTCCAGACTATGGACGAATCGCTCTGCCGCTCACGAATCTTTTGAAAAAGAATGCAGTTTTTGTATGGGGACCATCTCAAATACACGCTGTCGAGAGGTTGAAGAAAATGTTAACAAGTGAACCGATTTTAACTCTATTTGACTACGAGAAGGAACACGAAGTTCACACCGATGCCAGCTCGCTAGGGTTATCCGGAGTACTAATGCAGTGTGAAAAAGGTGAAATAATCAAGCCCGTGTACTATTACAGCCGACGTTGTAGTGAGGCAGAAAGTCGGTATGCGAGCCATGAGTTCTCGCAATAGTTGAGACTCTCGAAAGATTTCGAGTCTACTTATGGGGAACGCGTTTCAAAGTCGTGACGGGCTGCAACGCGGTGGCTACCACTAAAGCTACAACGCCACTGCCTCCGCGGATCGCTAGATGGTGGTTAAAGTTACATGAATTCAACTTTAAGTGCGAGCACCGTGCAGGATCACACATGCAACATGTAGATGGCATGAGCCGGGCACCGACGTTGCCACCGAACGAAGTTACTACTGTGGCAGACACGATTCACGTTCACGATTACAACGAAGATTGGATCTACACCATGCAACTAACAGACGCGAAACTGTTGAACATCGTTAATGTTCTGAAAGGGCGTGTGGATAAGGACGATTCAGCAAAGCAAATCGCAACTGACTACGTCATTAAATCGGGGCGATTGTATCGGAAAATAAAAAACGAAACCAAGTTGGTCTTACCACAAGCCGTTAGATGGCGCATCCTCAAGGCGTGTCATGATGACGTAGGTCATTTCGGCACTGAAAAGACCATACAGCGTGTCCAAATATCGTTTTGGTTCCCGAGAATACGGCGATACGTTAAATCGTATATAGATGCTTGTCCTGAATGCTGCCTAAATAAGATTAAAGGAGGAAAACCAGAGGGTCAAATGCATTTGATCGAGGTGCTACCCATCCCATTCCGCGCCGTCAACATCGATCACCTGGGCCCGTTTCCAAGAAGTAAAAGAGGTAACGCACACATAATTGTTCTTGTTTGCTCTTTCAGCAAATTCGTTATTGTGAGACCGGTGCGAAACACAAAAACAACGCCCGTGATAACGATGCTGTCCGATGTCATGGCAATTTTTGGCCAGCCGTTACGTTTAACATCCGATAGGGGAACCGCATTCACGTCGAAGGATTTTGAAGGATTCTTAGAGAGACTGGGAATCCAACATGTGAAAACCGCGGTCAGAACCCCTCGAGCAAATGGCCAAGCAGAGAGGGTGAATAGAACGGTTCTCAATTCTCTAAAATGCTCAACCCCACAAGCTAAAGAATGGGACACGATGCTTCCGATGATTCAAGGCGCCATAAACTCCCAACGTAATGAAACCACGAAGTTTTCACCAAACGACTTAGTATTCAACCCACGAGATGTGAGTCATAACAGAATTGTGCAAGCACTGCATGACCACAGTCTCGAACCCGGAGAAGATGTTCATCTCCAAGCTGGCGCGAATATCGCTGAAGCTCAGCGGAAATGGAAACAACGCTACGACGAAAACCACAGCAGGCCACGTACATACGTCGAAGGTGACTTAGTAGTCGTCGACCATGTTCCTCAAGCCACAGGAGAATCGCATAAACTTGATCCAGCGTTTAGAGGACCGTATGTTGTGTCGAAAGTGCTCAGCTATGATCGCTACATCGTCGAGGACCTACCAGACAAGCCACGTACTCGAAGATTCTACAGCAACGTCATCTCAAGCGACCACATGAAGCCATGGTGTATGGCCGATCCAAGTACTCCGCTGGACGAATTCGCTGACGATCACTATGGAACTGATTCGTTTGACGACGACCGTCAGGAAGGGCCGCGCTGTGAAAGAGGAACGAGTGCAAAACAGTAGTCATCGATCGTCGGCCGAAGTAGACGGAACGTTCTGACACGAGTGCTTATTTAAAAGCCACGATTAACTTTCTCCGATACAAAAGAATCAATTTATTATTATTAATGTTATTTAAACTGAAATACAATATAATACAGTAGAATAAATACTTTTCTTGATTAATTGAACATCTTGACAAAGGTTATACTAAATAGAATTGAAATCTTACTATCATTAGCGTCAAGGTTTTTCCCATCATTTGATTGACTAGATCTTGCGTCTACTTGACACTGACCATAAAGACTTCAGTTACAAACAAATACTCCCTGCAGGCGTTGTCAACCAGAGCGTACTGCTCAGAGCGAGAAACTCATAGGTGTACTAGCAGAAGGAAAAGAAAGAAATACGTAGTTAAATGAAATCTGATCAAATTTCAGACAATTACCCTTTTTTTTAGTTGTACATTCATGTGGAACGATTATCTTGTTCTCTTCCTTACTCCGCATTAGATGAACTCTTCGTTCGACTGTAGCAATCCATCTTGCAATTCCTTCGAGACGTCAAGACGTTTTTCTTCTTGGTCGCTTGGTACTGCCTTAGACAAGATGCCACAATAGTTTCCAATCATTGCTAAGTGGATAAGAAACAACTATTGTATTAAACAAATTTTAATACTATTAAATTTGCTTCACGTTTCCACTACAAATATCTATTATAAACAAATAATTTCAACTTACGGAATTCACTTCACACTTGCACTGATCTGTTGATTTTGTTTTATTATATACAATTAAGTAAACTCTTGGCACTCGTCGATCTTCATCACAAATGCAACCTTTGCATTTAATTTAATTCTCCTTGTCAATGTAGTTTTATTTGTTCTTTTTTTGGCACCGATGATATTTCGCCTACCAAAACTTCACACGGTAGCAATGGATTATTGTTAGCACTGGCCTGCTCTCACCGATAACTGGTCTTCACACGAATATCACCTTGGTCAATAGTATGGTACACAGAACCGGACACAATCGAGGATTCTCCTCCAATATTTTCGACTTTGCTATAGCGACGTCGGTAGCTAGTTGAATTTCAATAGCGAAGTCGATGTGTTCCCATACCACGCACACACTTTTATATACGATTTATTTTAACATCTATTAATTTAATGCGCTTATTAATTGAATTTAATTCAATAAACAAAAATTATTGCCCGATTCCTCCAAAAACTTTCTGTAAATAAACGAAACGTCATTTAAAATGTCATAAAACCATGACGTCCTATGGTGAATAACACGTACACTATACGTGTAGCAAATATTCATTTTATTTTGACACATTTTTTGGCGGGAAAAGAGTTTCCCATCTCATTATCTCTGCTCTCAAGCTATCAACGAGGTAGGTCTGTCCCGCTGCGTTCTTTTATTTTGACTACACCCGAAAAATGACGATTGATATGACGCAAAGTCCATTTTTCTCAGTGCTGAGAGAAAATATGCCCAACAATACACAAAATTTGATAGTGTGCATTTGGACATCGCTGTTCTAATTTGATTTTTGACTTGGATAATTTTGATTACACTTTTAATTGACCGTGCATTTCTTGGCTTTTGATTACCGGATATCGATTTTGTTTTTATTCTTAAAATGAGTGCATATGTGAAATGTATTGTGGAGAATTGCAATGGTAATGGGAATGCAATGGGTATTTTTCATTGTGCTAGTAAAAAATTATTTAGAAATTCCGAGAATATAAAGAATGCAGAAGCTACTTGCGATTTCATTAAAATGTGCAATGACTGTTTCGATTTCTGCAATTGTAAAAATGTATGTGACAAAAACATTAATAAAAGGCCAGTTAAAAGAAATAGTCCTAAAATAGAAAAAATTAAAGATTTTATAAAATTTTTGAAAGGTCTAAAAATTATAAATAATAAAGTTCAATGCATTCAAGGCTTAGAGTTTACGCTAAATTCGATGATTGCTCTAATTGACGACATGTTTCAGGACCCCAACATTGAATTTATTATGTTGGGGAGATTTAATCAAGACTCTTTAGAAAACTTTTTTTCAGTGATGCGATCAACCTTAGGAAATAATATTAACCCCTCTGTAAGAGATATTCAGTACGTTACTGCGAGAATTTTATCAATGAAATTCATAACGCATAATTATCACGGGGAAAATAAAAATTGCGAAAACGACAAAGACTTAATGGAATGGAATTTTGAGCCCGAATCTCAAAATGCCTCAGGCAATACATTAAGTTACATTCAAAATTAAGCAACCACAGAACCTACCTTAAACCATAGAGAAAGAATAACAAGAGGCCGAATCAGCCAAATGTACTCAACGACGACATGGAAGCGGTCGGTCCGCAAGGGAAACGAAGAAGCGAAATGAGTGCGAAATGAATCAACACGCAGAGAGCAAAGAGTATAAATAGTAAAGAGATATTATGACTCAAAGAAGAACAAGATTAGATGTGCCATTATTAGCATGAATACACACCACTCTGCCGCTATCGAAAGGCAGCGCAGCATGGTGAATGTGGTCCAATATTTACACTAAAACATAATTTTCACCATATTATGATTGATAAATTGTTGGTAACTTTTGCTTCGCTTTCGGAGGAAAGCACGGAAGCACTTCAACTTTGTTTTTGTTCTAGTAGAAAAGAAACAAAAAAGTGTACAACAACAAAATGCTTCTGTATGCCCTGAATCCCTTGTAGTTGTTGTTATAAAGTCCAACTCAGCGGTCTTCTCAGTGCTCGTAACAAAGCAAAATTGAATGATCTCCTAATGAGTGAGGGGTACGGGAGATATATTTAATGAGTATGAAGGGAGCGGAAGATCGACTTTGCTTTTGTTATTTTGCACTAACAATGCAAGCGAATATGCGTAAGAAGAGATCGATCCATCACTCGCATGCCAAGTAAAGTGTGAAAGAAAGAAACGATCAATTTCTGGAGTACAGCGTGCGATGAGAAGAACGGTGCGATTCGTCTGGATTTGTTTAAAATTTTGCATTTTAAGGTTTTTGAAAGGAATTTTGCTTTTCGTAGCTTTGTTCTGCTTCTTATTCAATGCCCAAGCTATGTAAAGCGCTGGCACGATCTACGTTCCGAGCATAGCGTGCTCTTGAAGAATTCGTATTTACAATTTACATTAGACATTGATCATGAAATTTACATTGATTTAGAAATTTACAATAAGACATTGATCATGATCATGATAGAAGATATGTGTTTATTGATGGCAAATAAAGTATTGTCGTGTTTGGGAATGACAGCACCAAATCCTCATATGCACGATGCATTAAACCATGAGTTGCAAAGAGAACAACAGTACGACATTGAAGCATTGGGCGAAACAGTTCGTACAAATGTTCCACAATTAAATCAACAACAAAGAATTGCGTACAACACTTTGATAGAAGCTGTGAACAGTGGATCTGGTGGAATTTATTTCCTTCATGCTCCCGGAGGAACCGGAAAAATGTTCTTAATTTCATTGCTTTTGGCGAGGATCAGATCGCGAAATGATGTTGCTCTAGCGTTGGCTTCATCTGGAATAGCTGCGACTCTGCTAGAAGGCGGGCGAACTGCACATTCTGCCTTGAAATTATCATTAAACATGCAAATCACCAAAATATTTTTGGTGGGGCCATGATTCTGTTGTCAGGTGATTTTCGTCAGACTCTTCCAGTTATTCCCTATCAACTGTTGCTGATGAACTACATGCATGCCTAAAATCATCGAATTTGTGGCAGTATGTAAAGACACTCCAATTAACAATTAACATGCGAGTGTTGTAATTTCTTAGGGTGGTCTTCCTTCGGATTCCGTCGTCCTCAGGACAACGAGTGAAACGCTTTGTTTTGTTTTTCTTATTGCTTTCTTTGGTTTTTATTTAAAGTTCCTTTGTACTAACACTAAAACCTTAATTATATTATTTGCACTAGTTTTTCTTAACTCTCGTTAGTGATTATGTACACTTATATTATTATCAATTTACACTTATTACTAAACTAACGCGCGACTTTATACGCGGTTAAAGATAGACGACCTCGTCGCTTCGATATCACTTTCAGACTCCCGTTCAAAACTTTTTCTTGGTTCCACTCTGGCTTGGTCGACGCACCCGTCGACCGCACCAAAGTGGGTCGGTGTTGGCGCGTGTCGCAATTTCCATTATTTCGCAATTTTTGTATTGCGAAATATCAATATCGGCAGAATTAAATCGTTCCCAATTTAATTCTTCCGCGTTTGGTTTTGGATTTTTTATTTTTCCAAGCTAAGCTTTTTTGTGTTTATGGTTTGAGAGCTTGCTACTGAAAGTTAGCTTCCACAATCCATTCCATGCAAAGTGCTATGGTGGCTGGCCTAGCTTTGCAAAGCTTGGCTAAAGCTTTTGGCTACCAAGCGAAGTGCTATGGTTGCTGGTTTGGCTTTCGGATTTACGTTAATGAAAGCTTGACTGGAAATAGCGATCGCGACATACAACATCCCTCCACCCTAGGGGAAGAAAAATTTAGTATCGTATAAAACGATATTAAATTTTTCTTGTACATTTATGTTTTTGTGTTGGTGGTTTATTTGCCTTATGGCTTTGCTTATTGTCTATTTATGTTTATCTTTTTCCGAATGTCTTATGAATTATGTAAGTAGTATAATTAGGTGATATTAGCTAATATAATAATACAATTAATTAATAATTACAATCATAATAATTACAATAATAATGCAACCGATTGTTTACAAATATGATGCAAACGGTAGCTGCGCTCTTTGGATGTCACTTGTGTATGAGTTGATGATGCCGTCGACGTTGATATAAATGTTGATGTCGACGTTAATGCTACTGTTGATGTACATGTTGACGATGGTGTCGACGTTGACGTCGATGTTTACGCTGCTGTATGTACGTTTCGACGATGGTGTCGAAGGTGGCGTCGATCTTGACGTTGCTGTTGACGAACATGTTGAAGTCGACGTTGCTGCTACTGTTGATGTTGAAGTCGGCGTTGCTGCTACTCTTGATGTACACCCCGTTGTATCAATATTTTCTTCTTGAGTGTTATGTAGGAATGCTGTTGCTGGGTAGCTGACTTAGCCGTAGGTTATGTGTTTGGAACGTTGTCAACTTTCCATGGCGATTGTATTGCTGTTGATCACCGGTTGCTTTTCGCAGTATGGGGTTGATGGTTGAAGATACGATTCCTGCCTGCATTCCCTTGTAAAGTAAGGTAAGCGCTGGTATTCTTGCTTCCACTGTAGTTGCGCCCCTTTCTGTTTTTACTTTAAACTGCTCCTTGGCCGTAATTTGGTCCTGTTTACTGCTGGTGTTACAACTCAAAAATTTTACTTTTGTAACTGTTGTTGTTGTAATAGGTATTACTGTCTTACAGATGAATAGGTCGCAGTAGATTGAACTGGCTAACCTTTTACTGCTATTCGTTCGTTTGGGTGGTGGTTTATCACCTTCGCCGCCACTTGATGATGCGATAACATATGTTGTCCTAGGCAAAACTTTGCCTGAACGTAGATTCGTAATCGCGGCAGAATGCAATCCATTCGCAGGACTTATAGTAGAGCTGTCATGGGTGGATATGCTGCTAGGCTGCCATCATGATTTCATAATGTTCACGATGTTGGTTTCAACCTTGGTTGGTTGGTTTCGTGGTTCCAATGCTGCTTTTTTCAGATTTCAGGTTGTTGCTGGTTATCATTGTTGACCTGATCAGCTGCTTGGTACAGCTACCCTTCTCTCTTCGGGTTGTTTGGGAGCTTTTTCGGCGCCCTGTTGTGGTATGTTGTTGGACTATGAGTGCGTGGTTTGTGCTGCTGTAATGGGTGTACATTTAGATTGCTGTCCGGCTCTCTGCATGCTGGATTCTTCTTTTATATAAATACATTATTTCATATAATTTTTCATTTTTAGTTTTCTTTTGTTCTTACAGTATATTTTTAAGCTAATTATACTTTGTCTACAATTAAGAATGATATAAATTGTTATTATGTAGTTGTGTTATTTAAATTGTACGTAAATTGTATTTATTTTAATTCAATTACAAATCTTTTCTCTTTATCCTATTTCAATATAAATGTTTATGTTATTGTAGTTGAATAGAGTTTGTTACGCTATTTACTATATATATTATATTCAAAAGTATTTTAATAAAAATTTGTACAAGTATTTTAGTAAGTTATTTTTATGTGTAAAGTTATATACATATATATATATATATTTTTCCTCAATTTTATCTTATAATTATTTGCGTTACCATTTCAATTTCTATTATTATTTTTTTTTTTTTTTTTTTTTTATGCTTTTATTTCATCAATTTTTTAATAGAATGTACATATTCTATTTTAAATTACAAATCAATTAAGTTTTAAGTTACTTTTATATATGTATAAGTGTACATTATTATTTGCAATTGTACTTTTAAATATTATATATATGTATATAAGAATGTTGTTATTATTTGTGTAATATATTTTTCCTTTTCTCTAGGTTAATTTAAAGTTATTCACCTTTGGTGTTTTATGGTGTTTTTTTTCTCTTTTTTTTTTTTTATTAGCTGTTTTTAAACTGACACTGCATTTTGCTCGTGTTCGGTTGTTCAACTTTGTTTCTGCATTATTGCAGTGCTTGCGTTATTCGCTTCTTTTTTATTTATTTCATTTAATTTTCTTATTTACACTATATATATATATTTTTTTTCTCTTTTCACATTATATTATTTTTCGTACTTTTGGAAACTATACTTTCCGATTTATCTTATTTCCTAAATCTTGTTTTCTTAAGCCATACATAGATTTCTTAAGGCATAGGTGCAATTTTATACGTACGTATATAGTGTATGTGTGTTTTATGCCTGAACTAACTCTTCAGGCATATTTTACATGTGCATTTATTAATATAATAATTGCAAATGCAAAGTTATATTGTCTGTTAATTTAAAACGGAACAGTTACGTTACATAAACCGTATATTATCAATTAAAATTAATACAAACTAAAAAGTTCAATTAGTTCAATACAAACTAAAGAAATTACTCAAATATTAACTATGAATTTATTTTGTTATAATTTTTCTTTTCTTACATTTATACGCTTAAATAAACAAGTTCTTGCTTATTGAAACGCTATTCTTATTTTCTCTTTACTTTCTTGTTGAATTTTTCATTAATTCATTCGTTATTCAACCGTAAGACTGAAGTTAAATTAAAATTGTTAGTAGTAAAATTAAAAAATTTTAGTTTCCTACTATCCTATTCTAAATTCTATCAATCCTATTTTATATATAAATTTTTTATCCTACTATCCTATTCTAAATTCTAGTGATTCTGATTCCTATGTAATTACCTAATTAATCCTATACTCCTATTTAATTGCTATTATATAACTTAAGTAAGTTATTGTGGAATGGCTTTTCCCTTCCCTTAATATTTAAAACTGTAGTAATTGGACTTTTAATTCTTACTACTTTATACTACTACCCTATCCATATAGGAGAAAACTTATTTTTCCTAGTTTGGTTCTTAAGTAATACACTATCTCCTATTTTAAATTCTACTAAATTTAATTTATTATCGTACTGTATCTTAGCTGCCTGTTTCGCTAAATCCTGATTCTTTCTCACTATTTCGTGAGCCCTCTGTATTTGGAATTTTAATACCTTGTTCGGATCTTCGGTATTATATACCGGACTACACTTCCTTTTTAAGTTAGTCGGCATCTCTATATCGAAACCAAATAAAGTACGGAATGGTGTTTGCTTGGTCGTAATGTGGGGTGTGTGGTTGTGAACATGCATAGCAGCAGTTAACCATTGATCCCAATTCGACCCATCTTCTTTAGCAAAACTCCGCAAATATTCCGCTAAAGGTCTGTGGCTTCTCTCTAATGAGCCATTAGCCTGTGGATGGTAAGGCGTTATATGCAATTTTTTAATGCCTAACAATTTGCATGTATCTGAGAACAATTTCGAAATGAAATTAGTTCCGTTATCAGTAATTAGAATTCGAGGGATTCCGTAACGCGTGATTACTTCATCGTAGAAAGCTCTGGCGACAGTACTTGCTTCCGCGTCTGGGATAGCTGTACATGCCATAAATTTCGAGAAATCATCCTGAAAAGTCAGAATGTACTTATTTCCGGACACAGTTTCTGGTAGAATACCGACTATGTCCATGTAGACTTTATCAAATGGCCTCATTGGTGTATCTGTCAACACCATGGGCATTTTTGTTAATTTTGAGCTTTTGTTAGCCTGGCATTTCGGACAGTTTTTTATGAATTCCTTCACTTGCTTTTGCATTCCTGGCCATCTAAATTGTTTCCGTATTCTTAAATATGTTTTTACTGCACCCTGATGTCCTCCCAGTGGTGAATTGTGAAAGTCTTTGATTACTGTTTCTATTTGTTTCGGGTCGGATAGCAATGTTGCTGTGTTATTTGTTCCGTTTCCCGGTTCCTCGTCTTCCTTGTCGACTTCAACCATTGTTCTTTGTTGTTGGCCTTGGTTTGCTGTTTTCGTTTTCGACCGTGTTTGTACGGCGCCTATTGTTTTCCGGTTTTCCTGAGGAATTCTGCTCAGTGCGTCTGCGTTTAAGTTTTTCTTATTTGACTTGTCTATTCTTGTGCTATCCCTTATTGCACTTTTCTTTATCAGGCTTGTATCTGCTCCTGTATCTACCAGTAAAATAAGTTTTCCATTTATAGCCTCTACGCAAGGTATTTCGATGAAAACGTCATTTCGCTGGGTTTGTGTGCAGTTAGATACCCCTGTTTCTACATTTCTATTTTTATTGTTACCTGCCAACTTATTCATTGAGCAAGGTATTTTTGGATTTAAATTTTCCCTTTTTCCTCCAACTTTGAGTGGCATCTCCGAATCAACTGTTTCTACAATTGTATGATTTCTCTCTGTGACATTGCTTTTATTATTATCAGTCTTCTTCAACTTGATATTAATTTTTAAGTCTTTTGAAGTTGGTATCGTTTCAACGATCGCTTCCGATGTCGGACTTACGGTTACCACTTTATTTCTTAAAATTGGTAACGTATCCACAATCGGTTCGGATGTATGAATTACTGCTACTCCTTCATTTGGCCTTAAGTTACTAATATTTTTGGGTCCCCAGATTATTGGCCTGTTCTGGGCCCTTGATAGTTTCCCGGACGATTACTTTGCAACGTTTCCCAATTTATTTTTGCCTCGCAATTTTTTATCATATGACCTGGTCTATTGAACCAATGACATATTGTTCGGCTCACTCTGTTTGGCGGGTTCATAGGAGTCTGATTCCTTTGCAAACCGTTGAGTGTATTCGGATTAATGTTTATTGCCCTTCTTTGGTTCCCTTTCTGTTGAAATTGGTTTTGATTCCAATTTTGCTGGGTTTGGTTTGGCTGCCACTTTTGTTGTACCTGGTTTGATTGCCAGTTCTGTTGTATTCGGTTTGATTGTCCATTTGGCTGGATTGGATTCCCTTGTTGAATTCCTTGATTTCGAAAATTAGTCCCTTGATATGTGTTCCTCGCCACATTTTTCTGGCCTCCCTTTTGGTCGCACCTCCAGTTTGGCTCGTGTCCATATTTTGAACACTTGCGGCAATATGGCGTGTTTTTGCGAGTTAAGCAATCATCCCTAGTATGACCTCGCTTGTTGCAAAAAGAGCAGATTACTCTCTCTGTCGCTGCTTGTGAAGAATTTTGTATCCTTGCTGGTTGCCTGTCCATTCTTTCTCCTGCAGCTCTGCCACAACTTTCCTGTCGAATTTGGTCTTGCAGGTTATACGGCATGGTGGCAAGAAACGGCGAATTCATGTTAATATTTAAGTGGTCTGTTTGGAGGGAGCTACTGCTTTGTAGGTTTTCTAGTGCCTCCACCGCTAATTCTACCATTTGTTCAATATTTTTCTTCGTCACGTTGAGCATATAAATTCTCAACGCGGCATCTTTTAATCCTGTTCTAAATGATTTTTCTACGGCCCCTTCCACCATACTCAAGAGTGCCGTATCTCCGTCTCCGTTATAATCATGTCGAACTATCTCCCTTGCCTGTGTTCGAAGGGCGTTTAGGCATCTCGCAAACTGTCGTATATCTTCATTCAGTAACTGTCTACAATTTTGGATGACTATTATCACTGAGTCTAAGGTTACCTTAGGCAAATATGCCCTTTTTATTGTGAGGTAGAATTCCTCGAGACTATTGAATCGTTGTGACCTCACTAAATCATACGCATCCCCGTGTAATCTCTGCTTAATGCAGTCTATGTAGTCCTGACTATTGTCTGCACCTACCTCCCTTGTGGCTAATTCGCAGCCTTGTATAAATTTGTAGACTTCGCCGCGTAAGTCTGGTGACTGTGTGCCCGAAAAGAGCGGTACCAGCCTATTCGTAATCTTGGCTATCTCACCTATACCCATTTTATGTATGTTCTCTGTCGTCCTAATTTGTTTAAATGACCTTCTGTTGTAATCTTCCGCAATAACTGCGGACGGAGTCGCTTCCTTATGATAAAGCGTCTGATCGTTAGCTAATTCTATTTCTTGTTGTAGCCGTCTGTTTTCCTCTTTCAATTCTTGGATTCTTTTGTGCGCTTCTTCTAAAGAACTACAGTCTTCTCTAGATTTCTGCGAAAATCCCTGTTCTAGCGTTCTATTCAGCGTTTCCTCAGTTATTCCCTTTTTCTCTAATAGTTCCCTTAGTTTTATGTTCTCTACGTTCCTTAGTATATCCTCCTGAAATACTTTCTCTACTAAGTAATTATTATACCTATTCTTCAGTGCATTAAATTCTGATTCCCACATCTTGGCATCTTCTGTCTTATTCTGTATTATCTGGTTTAGGAATGTAAGCAATTCCTCTACTACTGCGTCTGCTCTTTCTACACTTGTAAGGTCTCCTAGCTCCCCTATTCTAGACTTTATCAACTCTAAGTTCTCTTTGTTGCCTACAGTCCCCTTTAAAATTGCCCAATAATTAGATATAAACTCCCCCAACTGGCGTTTCAGTTCTTTATGAGTCCTATCTAATTCTAAGTAACCTTGCTCCTGTAATGACTCGGCCATTAATTAAACGAACGAAATATAGTTTAATGGTTTTTATTTTATTAATATGTCCGGCTTTTCTATTTCAAGTATTTGCCACTTGCCCGAATGTTTTCCCAATTCTTAAATGCCTAAAGTTAATTGTTGCATTTAAAAATAGTGTATTTGAAAATGGCTACTTAGCGACATTGATTATTGTTTAATCGTTCCATTAAAAGTTTAATTCTCTATACTACTCGTAGTACTTTAGAATTAGAAACAATTAAAATTTTTATTGTGAAGTTTTAACTTCATTAAGCGGCTTAAAATTCTTGCTCGCTTCGTTTACCGAGCGTGCAGTAAACAGTCGCTGTACCTCTGTTTATTTGTCTGTACGCTGACGTCCGCTGCTGCTTTGTTTCAAGCAGAGCCGAAGCGTCAAAATTTTCGCGACTGCGCTGTTCTGCTTTGTTTCAAGCAGAGACGAAGCGTCAAAATTTTCGCGACTGCGCTGTTCTGCTTTGTTTCGAGCAGAGACGAAGCGTCAAAATTTTCGTGACTGCGCTGAGGTAATTTAAGGCCTCACAGAAAGGAATCAACGACCTGCCTCTATTTTTAAGCGGTCAGCAAAACTACAACGTTTGCAATCTCGAATTCGTACAATTAATCTCGTGAGCTCGCTCGAGTTATTTTCTGTTAATTGCTTGCTATTTGAAACAACGAATCTAACTTTGCTTTGATTCTCCAACCGATATGAAGTCTCTAAGCGCATTACTTTAAACGTTTACTTCTAATAAAGTTTTTTTTTTTTTTTTTAATAACCAAAAAGTCTTTTTAATGTTCATACATTTGCGAATGTATGACGTATTCTTAAAAAAAAAAATTGTGCGAGCTGAACTCGAATGAAATGATAAAATTATCAATTAATCAACTTAAAATGTGCGACTTTGAAATCAACTACATTGAATGTTAAAACTTATTTAACAATGTAATTTGAAAACAAACGTCTAAGACACACCCGAGAAATTATCCAACGAAAACTTAAAACTAACCCGTACACTGTACGCGTTTTGTTTTAGTATTGGATTGGATTTCTGTTTTTTAACAATTTTCGTTTATCATTTGAATTTTTCCACGTTAAATAAATCCTTAAATTTATTTAAGTTAGTAAAATTACTCTGACTTTCGCCAATTGTTTCACAGTAACCAATATCGTTAATTAAAAAAACATCGTAAAAATTCGTAGTTGTTAATGTTGGCGACGTTTAAGTCGTTGCTGTTGATTACTGGCATTAACGAAAGATAACTAGCACATAAACCAGTACCTTTCACCAGGATATCTGCTGATTTGTTGGCATTCGGCACTTGAACCGACTGCCAACGCTGAAAATTAATGTAAATGTTGATAAATAAATTAACAACTTAATTAGTTTTATCTTTGCTGATTTATAAAATCTTTGGCTTGGCCGGCAGTGTATGCCATCGGCCTCAGCTAAGATTTTTATTTCTTTGAGTTATGACGCCGGCAGATTATTGCCAGTGGCTTGAGAACAATTAGAAAATTTATCATGGTATATATATAAAATTTTATTGTAATATATTTTTAACATAATATAATTTAAATTATTCTAATCCTTTAATCAATTTATTTTTCCACATTTATTTGTCCCACTTTTTAATTTTAGTTTTATTTTGTCACTTCGATAATTTCACTTTTCACTTTATTCCTAAATTTATTATCTTAAAATGTTATATCTTATTTATTTAACTTGCTTTAAAGATATTTCGTGTTCTAATTTATTTTACTCTAAAGATACTTTCCACTTAAATTTTTCACACACATTCAAGGTAATTTAAAGTTGTATTTTAATTTTATTTGGTCACTCTTATACTTTCGATTTCAATTTAATCCTAACATTATTATTTCACTTTTCAAAATATCCTCGCAACTTCATTTCTACTTATTGTTTCACTATCTTACAAAGTGACTGTTTTTCACTGTCACATATAACTTGCTAACTGCTTCAATTCCTTATTATATTACATTATATTTTATTTTTACTTACTTTATTCCTTATCGAGCGATCCTCGGCTCGAAAATTCCGGCTGCGCCAATTTGTTGTAATTTCTTAGGGTGGTCTTCCTTCGGATTCCGTCGTCCTCAGGACAACGAGTGAAACGCTTTGTTTTGTTTTTCTTATTGCTTTCTTTGGTTTTTATTTAAAGTTCCTTTGTACTAACACTAAAACCTTAATTATATTATTTGCACTAGTTTTTCTTAACTCTCGTTAGTGATTATGTACACTTATATTATTATCAATTTACACTTATTACTAAACTAACGCGCGACTTTATACGCGGTTAAAGATAGACGACCTCGTCGCTTCGATATCACTTTCAGACTCCCGTTCAAAACTTTTTCTTGGTTCCACTCTGGCTTGGTCGACGCACCCGTCGACCGCACCAAAGTGGGTCGGTGTTGGCGCGTGTCGCAATTTCCATTATTTCGCAATTTTTGTATTGCGAAATATCAATATCGGCAGAATTAAATCGTTCCCAATTTAATTCTTCCGCGTTTGGTTTTGGATTTTTTATTTTTCCAAGCTAAGCTTTTTTGTGTTTATGGTTTGAGAGCTTGCTACTGAAAGTTAGCTTCCACAATCCATTCCATGCAAAGTGCTATGGTGGCTGGCCTAGCTTTGCAAAGCTTGGCTAAAGCTTTTGGCTACCAAGCGAAGTGCTATGGTTGCTGGTTTGGCTTTCGGATTTACGTTAATGAAAGCTTGACTGGAAATTGCGATCGCGACATACAACACGAGTATTTTTGCAACAAGATGAAACTGCAAATATGTTTGCGAAGCAGTTGTTAGACATTGGAAATAATAAAGTTGCAGTGGACACCTCGAGCGGATTCATCACATTACCCACAGATTTCTCTCACATCACAGACTCAAAAGAGGAGCTTATTCAGCGTGTTTTCCCAGATATAGCGCAAAAGTTCAATAACCATAATTGGCTGGGTGAACGAGCAATATTGGCGGCGAAAAATAAAGATGTCGAGGATCTCAATGCGACCATTCAGAATTATCTTCCAGGACAGTTGGTTTCCTTCAAATCAGTCGACACCGTTGTGCACCAGGATGACGTAGTCAACTATCCCACGGAGTTTTTAAATTCACTGGAATTGTCTGGGTTACCACCTCACAATTTGCAGTTAAAAGTAGGGTCAGTTGTCATCATGCTGCGTAACATTAATCAACCTCGACTGTGCAATGGAACAAGACTGGCTGTGAAAAAGCTGATGAATAACGTCATTGAGGCAACAATCATGAAAGGGAAATACAAAGGAGAGGATGTCTTGATCCCGTGGATACCGATGATTTGAACGGATTTACCATTCGACAATCCGTTAAACACTTACAATTTCCAGTACGTCTGGCCTTTGCGATGACCATAATAAATCGCAAGGACAGTCGTTAGAAGTTTGCGGAATCAACTTGGAGTTTTCCTGTTTCGCGCATGGACAATTATACGTCGCGTCGTCGTGGAAAACCGTCTTTTTTGTTTATTTACGCACCACAAAACAAAACAAAAAATATAGTTTATGATAAAGCTTTAAATTGATTAACAGACTGTATCATAACAGTGTGTGTCTGACAATATCAATTATTTATCGTTTAAACCTTATAAATAGCCAGTATTTCAGGAAAACTCTATTTTGTAATTAAGCAACATGATGTGTCGAAAATAATGATAAAACTTCATGCTTCATTCAAAAAATTCTTTATTAAATACGGATTAGTTTTGTTTGTTTTAAGATTATTTTTTATTATTTATTATTTTTTATTATTATTTTAGGTCTTTTATTTATCGATTAGGCAGTACGAAGTCTGCCGGGTAGCTAGTTATTTATAATTTTTAGACCTTTCAAAAATTTTATAAAATCTTTAATTTTTTCTATTTTAGGACTATTTCTTTTAACTGGCCTTTTATTAATGTTTTTGTCACATACATTTTTACAATTGCAGAAATCGAAACAGTCATTGCACATTTTAATGAAATCGCAAGTAGCTTCTGCATTCTTAATATTCTCGGAATTTCTAAATAATTTTTTACTAGCACAATGAAAAATACCCATTGCATTCCCATTACCATTGCAATTCTCCACAATAAATTTCACATATGCACTCATTTTAAGAATAAAAACAAAATCGATATCCGGTAATCAAAAGCCAAGAAATGCACGGTCAATTAAAAGTGTAATCAAAATTATCCAAGTCAAAAATCAAATTAGAACAGCGATGTCCAAATGCACACTATCAAATTTTGTGTATGTGTTGGGCATATTTTCTCTCAGCACTGAGAAAAATGGACTCGGTAAAGTATGACGCATTTGTCTCGTTTCTTTGCGTCATATCAATCGTCATTTTTCGGGTGTAGTCAAAATAAAAGAACGCAGCGGGACAGACCCAAGGTTTATAAAAAGAAGGTTACGCCACGCGCAGGTCCGTTAGTTTTTTTCGTTTGACAGGGACGTCAAATGACGTCAATAAGTATTTGTATTGAAATTTTGCTTCGAGGCGCCTGCACACCGGTTATAACAATAATTTTTAATGTAAAATTTTGGTGATTGAATAATACCAATAATGAAGTGCTCTGTGAATTTTTGCAATAATGTTAGTGGTCAGGGTTTTCAAATTTCCATCAGTTGTTCGCTTATCAAAAATTTGGTGGGAGTTTTGCCAGCGAAAAAAATAATTCAAAACCAAACATGCAGACATCTGCAGGATCATTTTAATGTAAATTGCTTTAAAAATGAGTTGCAAATTAATATGGGTACGTAAATTTATTATTTTTTTTACCTTTTAATTTATATAACGTGCACAAAATTAGGTTATGCTAAACGTAAAGTACTAAAGCTTAAGCGTAAAGGCTTCAGTTTTTGTTGGTTAATTATACAGTTTACATTTTTGCATAAAGTAATTATTACAGTAATTATACATTTTTACACAAATGAAAGGTCTTTTAAATGCCTTTCCAACGATACGAAGAACATGTAAGTATTTTGTATAGTTGAAGAGATACACTCTCGTAATTTCCAAATTTCAAAGGCATGTAACTCTGAAAATATACGAGAACGACAAAAAGTGTTGCTTTTGCTGGAGTTACCGCATAAAACTACGACAACAAAAAAGCAACAACAAAATTGGAGCGTTCGAGTAACATTAAACATGTTCCAACTTTTCTTCATACGACTTTTCAAGTTTGGCATTTGTACCGTGTGTTGTGACCCTAGTGATTTTAGAAATACTTATTGACGTAGATGCGCAGAACGAGACCACTTTTCTTTGTTTACTGGCGTAACCTTCTATTCTATAAACCTTGGGACAGACCTACCTCGTTGATAGCTTGAGAGCAGAGATAATGAGATGGGAAACTCTTTTCCCGCCAAAAAATGTGTCAAAATAAAATGAATATTTGCTACACGTATAGTGTACGTGTTATTCACCATAGGACGTCATGGTTTTATGACATTTTAAATGACGTTTCGTTTATTTACAGAAAGTTTTTGGAGGAATCGGGCAATAATTTTTGTTTATTGAATTAAATTCAATTAATAAGCGCATTAAAGTAATAGATATTAAAATAAATCGTATATAAAAGTGTGTGCGTGGTATGGGAACACATCGACTTCGCTATTGAAATTCAACTAGCTACCGACGTCGCTA
This sequence comes from Myopa testacea, assembly GCA_949629155.1. Classification (NCBI taxonomy): domain Eukaryota; kingdom Metazoa; phylum Arthropoda; class Insecta; order Diptera; family Conopidae; genus Myopa; species Myopa testacea. Next base: position 37,064,142 of record OX451345.1, on the reverse strand, counting down.
TAGCAAAGTCGAAAATATTGGAGGAGAATCCTCGATTGTGTCCGGTTCTGTGTACCATACTATTGACCAAGGTGATATTCGTGTGAAGACCAGTTATCGGTGAGAGCAGGCCAATGCAAACAATCCATTGATCCGTGTATGGTTGCTGGAAGTTTTGGTAAGCGAAATATCAACAGTGCAAAAAAAGAAATAACTAAACCACAAGGCAAGGAGAAGTAAATTAAATCCAAAGGTTGCATTTGTAAGGCAGTTTAATTAATTGCATAATAAAATCAAAAGATAAGTATAAACAATCTCTGCAAGCTTGAAGTGTTATTAATTTGTTATGAGGATCGGTGAGTGGCAAAAGTTTAATTCTTTGTATAATAAAGTCAACCAATCATTGTAAACAATCACTGCAAGTGTGAAGTGTTATTTTCCTTAAAACTCAGTAAATTGAAATTCCTTTTTTATAATAGCTAATGATTGGAAACTTTTGTGGCATCCTGTCGGAGGCATATATCAAGACACTCCTGAGAAAACAGAATTGGAAGAACGTTCGCAAGAATTGCAAGATGGACTGCTACAGTTCCGGCCGAAGAGTTCATTTAATACGGAGTTGGAGTTTTTAATAAAGGAAAATAACAAGATAATAATGTTGTTGAATAACAATAGTTCCACATGCACAACAAAAAAATGGGGTAATTGTCTGAAATTTGATCAGATTTCATTTAACTATGTAATTCTTTTCTTTCTGCTAGTAGTAAACATATGAGCCCCAGTTTCACTCTGGTGGACAATGCCTGCAGGTAGTATTCTTGGCACTAAGGCGCAAGATCTGTTCAATCAAATTATGGAAAAAAATTGACTCTAATGATAGTAAGATTTCAATCCTCTTTATTATAACCTTCTTCTAGTTTAACTTTTGAATTTTTTAAAAATATTTTAAATTGAATATATAGGTAAATTCTAACTTCATAACGAAATTCAATAATTTATTCATTTAAAAGTTTTAGTTCATCAAAATTCTTGCTTCAATTTACTTCAGTATTTCTAAATTTTTTAATTTTCCCCTTTAGAAAAATCTTGAGATGAGCATTCAGGATGGTTTTGATTTAATAGCAATGTTTGATTCATTCAACTGATATTCTGATATCAATTTATGTGCCACAAGCTTCGGAGATGTAAGTCAAGATATTTCTACATACTAGGAGTTTTCGTTTCGAAATATTAGTTACTAGCAGCCCCGGCGGACTTCGTCCCACCCAAAAATACAACGACATTACATTTTTTAAATAAAAAATTTTCTTACCAAAAAATCATCTTTATTCTAGTACTTTGTGATACACAATATTTTTGGTTTTTTGTTCCGGTGCCAACACAAACAAAGCAGATGGCTTACCAACACGTGAACAGGCTACATACAGTTGGCCATGTGAAAAACATTCATTTTCCAAATTTAGACCACAAACATCCAATGATTGGCCTTGAGCCTTGTTGATTGTCATGGCGAACGCAAGACGAACCGGGAATTAAATGCGTTTGAATTCGAAAGGCATGTCTGTCGGTATCAAAGGAATACGCAGAATGAGAACTTGTTCTCCTTTAAACTTGCCTTTGAGAATTGTTGCGTAAATGATATTGTTCATGATTTGCTTTACAATCAACCGCGTTCCGTTACACAATTTAGGAGGTTGCAAATTTCGAAGCATAATCACTACTGAACCAACTTTAAGGTGTAAAATGTGTTGCGGAACACCAGGCAAATCCAAAGAATTCAAAAATTCAGTGGGGTAATTCGTAGCTTCATCTTCATTTACCACACAATCAACAGATTTGAATGAATGCATTGGACCACCAATTTGATTTTGAATTTTAAAATTAATCTCATTCACATCCTTGTTCTTCGCTGCCAAAATTGCGCGTTCACTTAACCAATCGTGATTCAAATAATTAACAACAATATCCGGAAACACTTTACGAATTAGTTCATCTTTCGATGTAACGAAATTACAAAAATTCGACGGAAATGAAATCAAACCGGTTGTGACATCGACGGGAACTTCACCATTACCGATGGCTATCAGTTGTTTGGAGAACACATCAGCTGTAGGATCGTTTTGTAATGAAACTCGCATATTCGTATTCAATTTAAGTTTCTTCACAAAGCGCCACAAAGACGATGACTTGAAGGAAGCGTTAACTGCATCAGCAGCAGTTGATTTTGGAATGACAGGTAACGTTTGACGGAAATCACCAGACAATAGAATCATAGCGCCTCCAAAACGTCTTGAATTATTGCGTAAATCATTCATGGTCCGATTAACTGCTTCCAATGCACGTTTATGCACCATTGTGCATTCATCCCAAATGATGATTTTACAACATTGCAACACTTTTCCCATAGCGGAATTTCTACTAATGTTGCATGTGGGTTCTTCAACCACTTGGAGATTCAACGGCAATTTCAGCGCTGAATGTGCTGTCCGGCCTCCTTCCAACAACGTAGCAGCTATTCCTGAAGAAGCGACTGCCAAAGCAATTTGAGATCTCGAACGAATAGTAGCCAAAAGCAAAGAAATAAGAAATGTTTTCCCAGTACCACCGGGAGCATCGATAAAAAATATTCCCCCATTTCCGTTATCAATCGCCTTCATCAATGTTTCATACACGATTTTCTGCTCAGGATTTAACAATGGAACATTATCACAAACCATTCGGCTCAATGCGTCTCGATCATATTCACGTTCTCGTTCTATTTCTTGATTAAAAGCATCGTGGATTGAACGATTAGGCGCTGGTATTCCTAAAGTACACAACAAATTGCCGCTAATAAGCGAACATATATCCTCAATCGCAATCAACGATTCATTATGAATCTCATCAGTCATTCCCAAATTGAAATCTCCGGTTGCAGCACGAACTCGATGCAAAAAATCCTCTGACATGTTGTCCTTGTATTTATCCCACAAATCTTTCGGATTTGATGGATTACACGTCGAAATTATGATTGCAAACAATGAACGTATTTGATTTGCAGGTGCGCACATAATTGCATCAGCAAGAGTCATATCCCAATGTGTATCATTCTCCAGCAATTGCAAACGTTGACAGGCATCACGATATTTAGGACAGAGTACTCCATCGACGGTTCGAAGTGACTCGAATGAAGTTGGCCCACGAACATTTACCAACAGTAATCGCAAATAGAAACATTCTGCATTTCTAGATGGATGCACTGTGTAAATACGACCGATGGCATCTGTTGAGAATACATCTGGATAATCCGGAACTCGCGGCATCTGAGAGTAGAGCAATGTTCGTGCGAATGGATCACTCTCACATGTTGAAAAGAAACTGGTCAATGTTGTAGCTGGTGGTCTTTCAGCACGTTGAATGGCAGTGTGTTCAGTGAAATAAACACGTTGACCATTCTCCAGATGCACCGCCAAATGAACTACAGTTGGATGACGGTCGTGAATTGGAAATGAAAAAATTCGCCAAAGAGCCTCATTGCAACTAACATATCTTCCAATTTGATACCGCGTTACTTCATCATCGGCATTTGGATCCGGAACACGAAACGCAGCCATATCACTACCTTTTGTAATATACTTGCAAACGTATTTGATTGCTTTAATCGAATTACAGTCCTCCACATTGCTATGCGCATCAAATGTTTTGCAAAGTAGTGGTGAATATGGAACAATCCAACTGTTATCGACCACAACATCATTTTGTTTCACTTTCAATGTAACTGTTCTGCCATTATCATCAGGTGAACGACGTCGATAAAGTGGATATCCGTCGTCGCCGGTAATAGTTTCCGCAGTGAGAGGACGTGGGTAGCGTTTAGAACACTTGCCGTTAGCCATGCACGGTGAATCCATGTTATTGTTGCCACACGGTCCGTGAATCATACTTGATGACTATATTCTTGATCAATTTCTGGATCCGGTATCTCTGCGCAAATGACAGCATCGATTTCGTCTGGTCGAATCTTTTCAACGAACCAAAGTAGAATATGCGCGTGCGGCAGACCTCTCTTCTGCCATTCAACAGAATACATCCAGCATCGAACATCACCAAATACATGTTGTTTAGTAATGAAATCCATTAGAACCTTCAGCTTCTGTCTGAACACACGTGCAGTGATATCATGTCGATCACTCGATGTTTGGCCGGGAATTAAATTTCACTGAATATCAATCCATCTTGAGTTGCAAGTGAAGGTGACAAATAAATCAGGACGACCGTACTGTCGAACAAACGCCATCGCATCTTGAGCATACTCGTGCATGTGGCGTGGACTGCCAACATACGTTGCCGGTAAGATTGTTAGTCGACCGAGATTCCTCGCATCACTTTCAGTTCTTATTGCATCCCGCAAATGAATGTACTCTTCTGAACGCAATTTCGCTTGATTTAAACGAATGTAACTGAGCCGTTCAGTCTCGATTTCGACATACATATCCACGCAGAATTGTTGAAGCAATAGCCGAAATCGCAACAGATAGTTATCCTCATTTTGACGAATCATTAAACGGTATGCATAGTAGTTCATCGAACTTACTTTCTTCGTTGTTTCTTCACCTAATAACAAATGAATCCGAAGTAACAAATAAATGCAAAGTTTGAAAATAAAATTAAGATTCCATTTAATTGATTGATTTGGTGACATGATTGAAGGAAGAAGTCTACTAACCAGTAACTGGATTTAACATTTAACATTAACATAACATAACATTTAACATTTTAAAAAAAATCGAAAAAACCTGTCGTAACACTCTTGGTTGTCAAAATAAGACATTTTGAAATTATGATTTTTTTACCTTTTTTCGATTTTTTTTTCTTTTTTTTTTTTTTTAAACCCGTAGTGAGAAAATACCATTCCATCGAAGTACAAATCATCAAAATGTTCGGCCACTCTCGAGTTATGGGATTACATCGCTTCGGACACTTTCTTTTATATATATAGATTCATCCCCTTCTTATTTTGCTTAGATATTGGGACTCATTGCAAGCAGCTATTTCGTGAGCAGTGCGTGCCGAGCAGTACGTCGACGAAATGCTGATTACGTTACTGCTCCTCCTTTTTTGGTGACCTCAAACAGTTTGTAAGATGGTGAGCATTTTTGGAAAAAGAACAGATAGATGAGCTACGTAAGCAAGATCACCGCAGTCAAGCTTTGGTTGCCAGCTTTTCATCCAACTGGAAAAAGTCACTGATGGAACTTGATCGAAGAGTTCTACTACTTTCATTTCCATCGCTGCTGACTGACTCACAGTTGCTTCAGTTAGTTGTGGCTAGCTTGGTGCAATGTTAAAGCTACTGACAGAATATATGTACGTGCGCAGCTGATCAGCACGCATATTGTTATGGTAGAAATTAAAATATACAAGATCAGTTAACTTAAATTCTATTATATCGGTACAAACAGAAATAAAGACTAGCGAAAAGTTTAATACAAACTAAAACAATAAATAAATAAAAAATCTGGAAACAAGATATATACAAATAATAATATTATACAAATAAGAAATAAAGATGAAAAATAAAAAATTATTGAAATTTGGGAATTTGTGCATTTTGATGTCCCCGGAACATTCTTTCTTGCATTCTTGAAAAATATGTGAAAAAGGAATTCAAAATTAGTAAATTTATGCAAATTGTATAGTTTGTCTGTTCGCTTGAATTGAAAAATTCAAGTGAGGTGAACATTTTAATGACGTCACGAAACAGCGTTTCTGTTCACATTACCAGAATAAATTATAAATGTACGAAATTGTGTAAAAGTGTAAGTTGGAAAAAGTGTACTTAAACAAAATGAAAAATATTGATAACAAAAATTGATAACATGAAAAGAAAAGCTTAATTACAATAATGTTTAATAAATAAGGCATATTTAAGTACACTCGTGTATTTTTCAACCAAAAAAAACATATTTTCAGTTAGATCGTAGCGCACTGGTAGCACTACTTAAGTCCTAAAATGAACGAAATAGTGCGAGGTTTGCAAACCGGAAAACCGAATGTAATAATGAGGTGAATCAAATATGTAGATATGCCAACACCACATTCCATTTAGCTATATATTTATATAAATTTAATAACCTATTTGCTTTTAATATTGTTTATTAGATAATATAATAAGGGTTTTTTTCATTCAGTTTTGGTAACTATTTAACTATTGAGAGTGCAAATAAAGTAAAACGACTCGGTATAGGATTTGTTTTATTAATGTGTGTTCCTGAAAACTATATATATATAAAAAACGAACTAAAACGACTTTAGGATTGGTCTAAATTATAAAAATTAAGCAATAGCCTTGAAAAAAAATTTAAAACAAACTGGAATGTTAATAGCAATTCTGAAATTCTTTGTATATATATATAGAAAATTTAAATGTGTTATTTATTGAAATTGTGAAATATTTCAAAGAACCAAAAATAAGTGCATGTATCTATAACTCACTTCAGTTTTCTAATTTTCCAGAACTTAAGAAAATTTTTTCCTCTGTGATTAAAAACTAATTCGTTGTATTTGAGAGTTAAATAATAAAAGGCACGTTTTAAATTTTGATTAAATGCAAAGTATATTAAAACATTTCTTTAAAAGCTTGAACAAAATATTTTGCTTCACTCATTATAATTTCATAGCCGGCCAAAACAGAAATAAATTGTCCACAGTTAACGTATATTGAAGATAATTTGACGGTTTGTCTGAGATAAAAAAATTTCTAAATGAAACTAAAAAGTATAGCATAAATTGAAATTACAGTTAGTAAGTTCGAGTGGTTGTTAAATAGCGTATCTGTAAATAGTTGACATTCATTCATTGCACCAAGTTGGTATCTCACAACAAAGGGTTCTGTCTAAGGTGTTTAAAATAAAATTGATACATATTCGGGGGTGCGAGTCTGGGGAGTTTCTCAAAAAATTCCAAGAATGGGGTCTGAGTCTGGTGAGTTTCTACACTAAAACGTCATCAATTATCGAGTTTTCACGAACACTACAATACAAAAACACAATCACCAACATGCGATTTGACAACCAGAGTTGCACTTTTTAGAAGTTTCCTAAAATCTCATTATCTCTGGCATCCCGTGAACGAATCTTGATAATTTTTTTTCAAACAAGGCAGCTACCACAATGTTCGAAGAAGCTGACAATTTCGCGGATATATTTCGCGGTGTCCTACCGTATTATCTGTTGTTGACTATACCCGTAATCATCATTTGCTCCGCAAATCCTGTGCTGGCCTCAAGTGAATTCACAGTACTCCGTATGTCTCAGTTTGATGTGAATGGAGTCTCTTTTGGTAAGTCAAACCTTGTTGAAGCTTGCCTGAAAAAGTGGGGTTGGAAACGATAATGCTGACCAATAACTCCAGAAGTTCTTCCCGATAAAAATTTTTAATGAAGTGGTTTCAGTTCAAATGTACTGATTGAGAGCAAGAGCTGCGCTCTGGTCATCGAAACTCAAAGTTCGAAATTCGTTAAACTCATAAGTCATCCCCAAATGACGATTTAGCGTTTTTATAGAATTGATTAAATATACACATTACTATGGTTCTAGTGTTAAAATTGTTTTCTTTCCTACTTTTCAAATAGGGTGTCGCGCTTCGGCCTTATCATTAGAAGCAAAATCGTTGTATTCTTGGAGCACGCGAAGGCACTGTGTCGTAGCTAAGTATGCCAATTATTGTTTCAATTGATTAATACGTTAATGTTTTCATAATTTAAACAGATTGCAAGATATTACAATAGAGCAATTTCGTGAAATACGTCAAAAAGCGGGTGGGTTGGTTGTTTTATTGCCCAAAAATATACCCTCAATGACACGTGAAGAAAAAGAAGTAAGCCAACCACTTTAAATTAGCACAACAAAGCACTAGATTTCAACATTTTTTCTACAGCACCTGAATTTACTGGAACAAGCTATGCTTGCACAAACTTGCAATATTCCCGTTTACTTTTCTCATTATGATGCAGAGCTGGAAAAAGTAATTTCCGATATAACGCACAGTTCGAACGATGCAGCCACTATAACAAATGCCAGCCATGAAAATACAAGCACAGTACACAGCTTTGGAGTAGGAGAACTTTTCAATTCTATCTCGGCGAATGGTTATCAAATTATTATTTCGGGAGCAAGTCATGCAGCAAGCAAAACTGCCAAGATTCCCATCATACAGGGTGAGTTAGCGCCGCAAAAGCATGTCAAACAAAGTGATGGTGGAATGGACATGAACAGTAAATTACCCCTGATAATTATAGCGGCGCATTTAAATACTTTTGGGCTGTATAATGTGAGTGTTTACTTTGGCCGTAATATTGAGCATTAAAATAATTTGAACGTTCATCTTGCTGCTAGGTATATCCTTTGAATGCCGACGTAGCAGTTCTAATGACAGTCGCTGAACTCTTTAGCAAATTGCACATTACCGCAAATACTGCGCCTAAGTATCGCTTATTGTTCCTTCTTTCGGAGTCGGGCTCCCTATTGAATTTTCAAGGTGTTAAGAAATGGCTCGATGAAAATGTGCAGTTACAGGTAAATGTATTTAAAATCTTTAAAATAAATATAGCAAAAATCGGAGCATATTTGAAAAATACTGTCTAATTGCATTTCATATATAATAATATAATAAATTAATATACTCGTAAACCACGATTTTTCAATATACATAAATGGTTTAGAAAAGGATTAAAGGATAAAACTGTGGTTAGTCTAGCCCAATCTGAAATTTGTATGGTTATTAAAATTTCGTTTGTTTAAAAATGATGCAGGATGATCTTGTCTCCATATCTGGTAATTTAATTACAGCCAGAAAACACAACCAGAGGTTTAAAATCCATGATATTGTTAGTTCAAATAATTGCTATGTTAATATTTTGAGATATCAAATAACGACCAAAATAACTTGGCTTTTTTATTCCAACGTAGAATATAGATTTTGTACTCTGCTTGGACACGATTGCAAAACCGTTGAATATCGATCCAGATGCGCAGTCCTCGCTTTACATGCACGTCTCCAAACCACCTAAAGAAGGCACAGCAATGAGTAATTTCTACAAAATGTTGAAACACGTAAGCGCGCAGTACAGTAATATTAGCGTCGATGGTGTGCACAAGAAAATCAATTTGGCCGATACACAGCTCGCCTGGGAACACGAGCGTTTTAGCATGAAACGTTTACCTGCATTTACTCTATCGGCTTTAAAACTCCCAAAGGATTCCGTACGCTCCACCATCTTTAAAGACGATGATACGCAGATTCTGGCCAACACACATCTGAGTGCAAAGATTATCGCAGAGGCATTGGCGCGCTACGTTTACAATATGCAAGAGGAGCAAGAGATGGAAATTTTTGCTAGGTCTCTTGTAAGTAGTTACAATCATCTAATTTTGTTGTTTTCTAATATTTTTTATTTACTCTAGGATATAAGTAAAAATCTTATTAAGACTTATTTAAACCTAAAATCCGCACTTCATAACAACGATCTCAAAAACGGCTTCGAAAAATATTTAAAAAACGTGAAGCTTGTCTACGATAAGCCAGATGTACGCGAACCAGACTTCATGTTATACGATGGACAGGAAGCCAATCTCAATGTGTACCGCGTGAAGCCGGCTGTCTTCGACCTCTTTCTTACCATACTTATAGCTGCTTATCTGAGCGTAGTTTACCTTGTAATACAATATTTCCCCATGGTGTACGCAATATTGTGCAAAACACGGACGACAGCTACAACGAACGGCTATCATTACGAACGAACCAAGGCTACGAAGACCAATTGATGGCCGCTGCAGAAAATAACTTAAAGACCTAAAATCAAAAACTAAGAATTTCCTCAGCCATAAGTTAAATTACTCCTAAAATTAATGCATAAATATCAGTTAAGACGATTTATCGGTATACGTGGTTGCTCGGGATTGGAAAACTATGTCATTATGTATGTATGTCTCGCCCAAAACCCCGTAGGCCGTAGATTTTTCCTAAAAAGACTAAAACGTTGAAAAAATATGGTAACTTTGTCGCGGTCCAACTAAAGTAAGTTATAATTTCGGTTTTTGAATGAAGAAAAAGATGACTATAACTATAAATTATGTTAAGGTTTCTTGTCTACTCTCTAATTAAGCTTTAAGTGCGCAGTGTTTTATTGCAAATGCGTTATTTGCTGTTTATCCCAAGCCTATAAGCAAACTCTGTATGGAACGAAATTCTTAATCTTTCTCTGCCTCAAACGTACTTTATCAGAACCATCTAGAGGAAATGGGCTTAAGAGGCATAGTTATTACATTCACTATCACGAAATATAATTTTACTTATGAACATTGGAACTTCAACTGTTTATATTATAGCTGTTAAAAACAAAAGAATACAACTATTTAAAAGTAAACGCACATACCTGGAATTCAACAACTTTGTTAATTCAATCATACTGCATTGTTTTGATCGCCAATTTCAATATTTAAAAGATTTAACTAATTATACTCCTTTTATACTCCTATTAAAAAAATACTAAAATCCTAAAATTTACTCAGTATAGCCAGAGTGCCATAGTCAACTATAAAATGTATGTGTATTTTGTCCAAATGATACTTTGTGTTCATCTTAACAACTTCTTTTGCGTCTAGATACTTCACCACCAAAGAAACATTTAACATCAAAGAAAAAACGCTGCAAACGTAAACCAGCCTGCCTTTTTTTATAAATATGTGCAATAACTATTGGTTTTTCCGTTTTATTATTATTTTTCACTATTAATAGTTAACGTAAAATATTGAGTTAGTTATTGTAATTAAAGTAATATTTCCCAAATCAAGAAATAGTAACACAAATAGAAAAAAATTAATAAGTATAATAAAAAATATAATTAAATCGTAAGGCTATGTATTGCAAATAAAGAGAATCCGTTGCGAAAAACAAACCACGTAGTCGTATTGTTTTTAATATCAGATTTTCCAAAGCAACGGAAACTACAGAATTTACAGCTACTATCAAATTACAAACATTCAGCAACATGAATGTTTGAACTGATCTATTTTGTTGACTCAACCGGCGGTGGTCGATTGTTCTAACGTGATGTGGTAAAATAAGTGACTATTGCAAAATTACAATGAGAATTTCTCTGGGAAACCAAAAATTTTGCATGTATCGTTAATGAGACCAAATCAGAAAACACATTGCACCCATCTCACCACACACTTTGCTGGCAGTTCAAACATAATCCTGCAAACTCTTTGCTAACAAAGTTACCTAGATCTGCTTACTGTTTTTAACTAAGATAAATACGCTAACACAATTCCATTTCGCCGTATTAAATATTGCGCTGTTGAACTTCACTTCTTTTTGAAAACCATTAGAATAGCCATTTTATCTGTAAGGTTTTCAATGGAATAACGGGAGCCTGTTTATGGAAGAAAAGATCATGAGTACCTTTGCGGAATTCTGTCTGATTGATGACAAACCTATATGGATGGTTATCACTGCACCCTCGCCAAAATCTGCCTGGTCTTTATTTGTACATATTTTAAATATTCCCGATAGTACAAAAAATGTCTGAAAGAATTTAGAATTTATGTTATCAAAAAGCCTTCAGGAGTACTAAAATGAAAAGCTCCTTACCAAATGGAAACTGCGCGCCGTTTTTACCCGTTTAACCTGTTTCGGTTTAAATCGTATGTATCCGAATGGTACTTCCTTGTCATTTTCGTAGTATGCGTAGTCAAGTCCATCAACTTGAGTTAGTACCAAGTTGCCAGGAATTGCTGCAATCAAGAAAAGAAAAAAGACGGAATTGCTGAATGTGAAATGATGTTTAAAATTTACTTACAGCAGTGCATTTCTTCAAAGATTTTCTTCTCCTTGTCCGTATTCCTCAGGATTTTTGAGCCTACGTGCGAAATGTCCTTCAACCAGGATGGTACGTCCGTATTGCAGTCGATATCCATTGCTGTCTGAGTCGAACTTTTAGTACCGGTGGTGTCGTTGCTGCTAACAGTGGCTATTTGTTTACAATTAACTCCCACGGAGGAGGATGAACTCATGACTCTTGCAGATGGTGATGTCTTATGCGATATGGTCTTCTTTAATTTTGGTAAACGAACGATCAAGTTTTTCTCACTGGTAATTTTTGCTGCCTTCGTCAAACCTTGCACTGGCGTTGCATGTACCGGCGCATTTTTTAGTTGGTCAAAGACGTTGTTGATGTGCGCAGCTGTGGATGAGCTTACAGCAATGCTACACAAGGGCTCAGCGGATGGTTCACTGACTGGATCCATCTGCAGTTCCTTTTGTTTGTTTTCAGTCGCTGACTCCTTTGTTCTCACAACTTTAGAAGCATATTCAGTTGGATTCTTCTTCCGTTGCTGCTTAGCAGGAATGCTTTTTGTCTTCTGATTTCCTTTTGTTTTCGTGTTAGCTGTTTTCTTTCTTTTGTCCTTCACTACCGTGGTTTTTGGCGTGCCGTTATTCTCCAGCTCCTGTTTTGTAATGCGGTGGATATAGTTTCGTGGGGTTCGTGAAACTTTATGTGTTTGTGTTGAAGATATATCTACTTCATCGAGATTATGGAACATATTTTCACATAAAGATTGCTCTTGCGCAGGTTCCGACACCCGTTCCTCATGGCTGTCAGATTCCGTAATAACCGAGAGTCCATTTGGATGTCCTGTACCGATGTCCGAGGGAAAAAGAGTTGATGCGCTGCTTGAATCCCTTTCACCCAAATGAGTTGTTTTATTTTGCGATCTACCGCTCTTTCTCTGGTTGTTTGCACCGTTTTTATTGATTATGTTGTTGATGGCGGTGGTAGAAGCTGTCGGCAAAGTTACCTCACTTGCCATTGATGACTTTGAAGTATTCGACCTCATTATTCGGCGATGTTTTTCCTCTTCTCGCTTTTTATAGAAAAGGCCGATGTCGTATAGTGGCGTTGGGTCCGTTGAATGGAAGGACCAATAATTTTGGAGCGGCTTGTGGCCGCGTTTTGAACGGCGTAAACTTTCAGCTATAAAGGTTTGCGAAGAGTAAATACAACATAATTCTAATACCTTAAGGAACTTACTTTCATTGTTAGTATTTGTGTCGGAGGTATCATCATTTAATGCGGTCATCGCCGTTTGCTCCGAATCCCTTACAACAGAAACAACGACAGAAGTCTGTTTGGCATCAGTCTGTGTTCTCCCACTTGTTTTCTTCTTCAATTTTGCTTTTGGCACCTCAGGCTTCTTAAAATGCTTGTCGCTATCGTTTACAGCCGATGATCCAGCCATCGACGATGCCACTCCATTTGCAGGAATCTCTTCGGCTGAACAGCGCGCAGGAGATTCGTGTGAACTATTATTCTGCTCATCTGACGCATGTAAAACATGTTGCTTTCGAGCCTTTGCTGATTTAAAAGTTGAGTTGTTGTCTCTTGTTTCGTCTAGTTTATACTGTTCTACGTCCAACGAATATAGATTGCGCTTTGTATTGTTTACACATAGCTTGTTTTTTCCCAATTGGTTTTGAATGTCCAGATATTTTTGTAGAACTTCTGGCTAAAAATTAAATGTTAGAAATGGATAAAACATTCCGTAATAATTTCAATAATTATACGAACTAGGTGAATACAGGACGATAAGCTTTTTTTAGCTCTGACTCCGCGAACCCCCTTAATTAAATTTTCTCTGTCTACTCTACCTTTAGGTCAGCGTTATTAAACTGAATGCTGTGTATACTAACCACAATTTTTTTACAGCGACGTGATTGTTGTCTGCTCTTGTTGGCCACTGAATTCAAGCTATTTTTAGATAACTAAAATGTAACGGAATTTTATGAATCAATTAAGGAGTATAAATAAAGAAGAAAATAAGGAAGTCATACAAATGTTACGTTTTCGTTGCTTGTATCGTCGATAAACAACGATTTGCGCGATAGCGACTCAGGCTGCATTTGCTGCTGCGGCGGTTCAGCTACACTTTGGGAAGAGATATCTCTAAAGGCTGCAGGCGCTGGCGGAATCTCATGCAACCAAATATCTCCTTGCTGCTCTTGTGGCGTCTGTTCTGTCTCTTCCGTCGCTACAGATAATCCTTGCAACAGTCCATTTTCGTCGCATTTTTCCAGATTTCTTTTTACCATTTCATGTTGTAATTCCTCTTCCAGCAACTGCTTAGCTGCAAGCGTCGAAATGCTGCGTTTGGAAGTGTGGAAATCTTTTCCCAGTGAGATGGGAAAAGCTCTTCCCAACGAATTTCGCTTGCGCAAATCAAGTATTTCATGATTTTTTAATCGCGCCAAATGTGTTTTGAGTTCGACAGCAAAGCGTTCACCATTTATTGGTGTTCGAGGGGCTGCATTCAGAGGTATTTTACGACGCTGATGTGCACGCGTACGTCGTGTGATCGTCGCGTGTGCTCGTGGCGGCCCCATTTCTGCCTCCGTTTCAGTGCTGAGCACAGGCGACAGAGTCGGTTGCGGTTTTGCAGAACGTTTGGATGACGACCGTTTGCGCAAGCGTCGTGAGCGTGTACTGTTGGCACGATGGAAATCGGCGGTTTTTATAGCAGCCAAATTAAGCGGACAACTGCTACTCTCCATGCAGGTACCCACTGTCGCATTACTGTCACGTGGAGTTCCACAAGTTTCTGACATATCCTCGTCGTCTGTGAGTATATCACGAAGACGAACATCGTCCACATAGCAGACTTTCTGTGGGGTTGATGACTCCGAATGCGGTAGCGCACGCTTTATATTCTTTGTTGATTTATCTGTTTTTTTGAAATTAATTTTCACTTTCAAATATTATGTACTCTCTCATTAATATAAATATACCTTTCGTTTTATTGATAGACTCGATCATCCCATTTGTATTTGGTGTTTCTTCTGTTGCCAGGTGTTCATTTTCATTGGTACATACTTTGCCAGGTTTTAAACTCTGCCGTCCAGGTCTTAATTCAATGTCGCGCGCTTTTGTCAACATTGCTGTTTTCACAGCGTCTTGCGTTCCTGTAAGTAGATCCTGCGTCTCTGGAATTTCAACGTCTTCGTCTAGCTCCATTACGGTTTCTGGTATCTCTGGAAGTTCAGCTAAATTGTGATCAGCTTCCTTTCCTGATGTATTCACTTCCGATTCATTTATTTTTTTATATTTCAATTCGCCTGGAGTAAAACGTGGAATACGGGATTTTTTACCTATATATTTGTTACACTCCGCTTTGGTTTCAGTGTTAGTATGTAGTAAGAACCCAGCTTCTTCGACGGGCGTAGTTGGGCGCTCATACGTGAACACTGCTTTGTTCTGTCTTAAGTCTTTCTCAACTATGTAAATGCGACAACCAACTGAAGTTCGCGTTGAAGGGCGACTTGAACAATTAGACAGTCCGGGCTGGGGTGAGGTTGGTAAATTACCATGATGATTCTCCTTCTCTAACGCCACTTGTCCTTTTCCATCATTCCGAGTAGTCTCCGCAACAACCTCCATCACATCATTAAGTACTTCATCGTGCCGACGTAGAGACAGAAGCATGCCTTCCGTATTCTGCGACTGTCTCAGTGGCGACGGTGATAAAACGCTGTTGCAAATTTTTTTGTTAGACAAAGTAGCTGACGGAGTAAGGGGTGTGCTAAACATTGGTGGAATCTGTAAAAGTGACCACAATTATATTGAATACTTTAATATATTAATGCAATCCTCACAAAATTAGAGTCTGTAACTGTGCTTTCGAACTCGTTCAGCAACGTTCTTCGTCCACCGGTGTTTGATAGACGCTTTAGACTAAAGCGGCGCAAACGATCCGCGGAAGGCAGGACACCAGTTCGGCGCGACGGAGAGAAACATCTGCTTGCGGATGGTGAATGTTCGGTAAGCCGAGATGGAAGTGCAACTGACTGCGGCGCTACAGCAGAAACTGCCGCTGCTATATGATTTTCTTGGTGATGGTCATTTACTTTGGGGTTGACGTTGGCGTCGACGTCGTCTCCTTTTTGATCTAAATATTCAGGCTCATTTTGAACTACAGCGGATTCTTCCACGCATTCAAGAGGTATGTGGTTTGAAGATATGGCATTATCCTGCTGCATTCTTATATTTACTGAACCTTCGCGTGCATTTGCAACTGGATGACACTCTTCTGCAGCTTTGATTTGATGAATCTCTTCATTACTTGTAGCCGACTTCAACTGATCAGTTTGAATATCCGGTTCTGACAAAACGACCGCTTCCGATTGATAATTATCTACAGCTGAGTGTTGTACAAACTCAAGTGCTGGTTGCTCTCGACATGCTGCTTCCTCTTGCAGTATTTCAACATCTGAAGATGTAGCCCTAGATTCTTCATGCTCTGCTGCAATTTCGTTCTGTTGCTCTTCATTATCTGAAGGTGACTTGACCAATTCAGTCCGAATATCGATACTGAACCGTTTAGTCTTGCAATTAAGAAAAGTAGACCTCGGGCCCATAGGGCCACCCTTCTGCTTAAGGAAATATTCAGCTAATAGATGGCCATTGCTGTCTTCATCAAGCAGTGCTGACAACTCGCCCGTACTGAAGCGGTCCGACGCTCGAGCCCTGAAACACAATATAGAATCACGGTTTAAAACTGCTTTTGACAGCGAATCAATCAATATAATTTCTTGAATTAAAATTTAAGGGCCAGATTTTCAATGAACGATCGACGTGATTCTCCGTGACTTTGCTTTGTTATTATTACGAAAAGAACAACAAACACATAGCAGAGATATGAACAACGAGAAAATAACAAAGCAGAGTCACGGAGAATCACGTCGATCGTTCATTGAAAATCTGGCCCTAATACTTTCTACTTTATCCACACTACGACCCTAAAGTTAACTTAATTTTAATCACAGAAAGAATCCAGACTTACATTTCTTTACTATAAAATTTGTAAAACTATATTCTTTTTTTTTTGGTTTGTTGGTTGTTTCCTGCACAGTTTAGCAGGATGTTTTGGCCAATCCAGTGGATTATAACGCCATTCAAATAGAACTATATTCAAGAATTTTATTATTAGCAGCACAATTGTTTATGGCGTCAATATTTTCACGTTCGATATATGTATTTGCATTGCAAAGCACCAGTTTGACCGATTTATATGTTGACTTCTTCTACTGATTTTGGGGTATCAGTAACACACATTTATTTCTATAAACTTGGTGAAAAGGAATAAATTTCTATATTCTGATCCAATAAGCTTACGAAAATGAAGCCGATTTTTTTTCAGCCAACGTACTTAAATCAAAACTAACGCCATTTCCGAAATTCGAAGATTACAGCAACGCCATCTGATTCTAAAAATAATTGCTTGACACGTTTGATTTCTTATGTAATTCAAATAAGTTGAAACATTTTCTGTTAAAAAATTTGGTATTATGTATGTATATAGAATATTACTGCGCTTCGCTTTTTTACACCGATAAAATCAAGCTTTCGTATCATGAGATATGTATATTCTTTTTTTCTAAGTGATTAGGGCCACCGTATTTGGTAATTTAAAATCTCGGAAGCTGGAGAATCCCCTATATCTTTAAATATCCAATTTATTTTATGCTTTCTTAGTTCTATGTACGAAAGGTTATGTACGCAAAATACTAATAAGGCAAATATTACCGACATAAAACTAATTTTTAAAGTGCACTTATCTGACACAAGTTGACTCATACAGATTCTTTGAGAGTGTTCAATTTTGCACTCAACTATCTGAAACAGCAACAAAGTTTATAGAAAGAAGGTTACGCCACGCGCAGGTCCGTTATTTTTTTTCGTTTGACAGGGACGTCAAATGACGTCAATAAGTATTTGTATTGAAATTTTGTTTCGAGGCGCCTGCACACGGGTTATAACAATAATTTTTGTTGTAAAATTTTGGTGATTGAATAATACCAATAATGTAGTGCTCTGTGAATTTTTGCAATAATGTTAGTGGTAAGGGTTTTCAAATTTCAATCAGTTGTTCGCTTATCAAAAATTTGTCGGAGTTTTGGCAGCGAAAAAAAGAATTCAAAACCAAACATGCAGGCATCTGTGAAGATAATTTTAATGTAAATTGCTTTGAAAATGAGTTGCAAATTAATATAGGTACGTAAATTTATTATTTTTTTTACCTTTCAATTTATATAAAGTGCATAAAATTAGGTTATGCTTAACGTAAAGTACTAAAGCTTAATCGTAAAGACTTCAGTTTTTGTTGGTTAATTATACAGTTTACATTTTTGCATAAAGAAATTATTACAGTAATTATACATTTTTACACAAATGAAAGGTCTTTCAAATGCCTTTCCAACGATACGAAGAACATGTAAGTATTTTGTATAGTTGAAGAGATAAATTCTCGTAATTTCCAAATTTCAAAGGGATGTAACTCTGAAAACATACGAGAACGACAAGAAATGTTGCTTTTGTTGGAGTTACCGCATAAAACTACAACAACAAAAAAGCAACAACGAAATTGGAGCGTTCGAGTAACATTAAACCTGTTCCAACTTTTCTTCATACGACTTTTCAAGTTGGTCATTGTACCGTGTGTTGTGACCCTAGTGATTTTAGAAATACTTATTGACGTAGATGCGCAGAACGAGACCACTTTTCTTTGTTTACTGGCGTAACCTTTTATTCTATAAGCCTTGAAACAGCAACTATCGTGGTTGTGTTCAACAAAGTGATACAGCAAACACATAGAAATTCGTCGACGACTGTTGTCTGTGCGACTTGTCAAATTAACAGGCTCTTATGAGAAACGAGAAAAAATAAAATGTCTGTGCTCCCCCGCGTACGTCGACGTAACTTGTTAAATTTTGCCATTTGAAATTCAAAAAACCAAAATTATATTGTAAAAATTAATATTGTTAACAACAAAACAGTTGTTTTGATGTCACTGAAGGTACCCTGTTTACATATTCAAGATGCGGTCGCCATTTTTTGTAGCGAAAAATTTTTACGCTACATTTACCACAGTTGCATTAGTAACAAGCAAGCAAAAAAAAAACAAATAAATTCGCTTTTTACAGAGCAAACGTCAAAGTGTTCTTAAAGAATTGGCTTGGTAAATCAACGCATTATTAAGTGAAATAATATTAATTTGAAAGTTATTGAACTCAATGAATGACTCAACAAAGGAATTATAATTATAAAAATATAGAATATGTGGTTTGGGATACGATTGAAGTTTTAGGTTTGGGAATTTTCTTTTTGTGGGATACTTGAAATTCGTGTGGCAAAATCAAACGTGGCAACTTTTTTCTCGTCTTGTTTACCATTTTTATCTTTCCGCTGAGATTCTTGATTATAGCTTCGTCGTGTACAGACGTCTTTCGAGTGCGAGCTCTCTTTCATATATTAATTTAATTCATAATTTTCCTATCGCGCGTTCTCCGCCATCTTCTTTTTCTTTTTTCACTTGGGCAAATTCCCAATTTTTTCACGGCTTATCGAATTGTTTAGTGCAGACCGAGGTGTAGCTGACACAGGTGAGTGATTTTTATTCTTTTTACTTAATTAAAAGCATAATTTCTGTCCCGCTTTTTCGCTGCATTACTTTAAAGGAAAAGAAAAAAGTGAGTGATGGTCTGGCCTAGTGGTTGCTCCGTTGCGGCGGCGGATGGGAGAGGTGAGTTCACCATTCCGCGCCCTCGTGCATATGCCAACCCACATTTGTCAACCTATTCTGTTTTCCTAACGCCCTATAAATTCGGTGATCAGCTTAACTGCGTAAAAATTGGTAAGCTGCTTTACTCAAAGTTTAAAAACATTGAGATTTTTTATATTTCTAAACGTAAAGTAAAAATCTTTGCTAAAGACATGGCCACTGCCAACGCTTTAGCTTCAGACACAGATCTAAGCAAAATTTTCAACGTTTTCATACAGTCTGACGACTGTGAAGTCCGAGGCTATGTTCCCATTCCGTCCGAATACACTGAAGAAGAAGTTTTCACTCATGCCATCTGCAAAAACATGGCACAATACGGTCAGATCTCCGAATTCTGCAAGGTCGCAGAGGTCAGAAGATTGACGTACAAAGACCAGAACAACGGCAAATCTCTATCTTCCAACTCTGTCATTGTTTGCTTCTCCGGCTCCATCCTCCCCTCGCACCTAAACATAGACGGCGTCAATTTCCCGGTTTCTCCCCTCAGACAAAGGGTCCTACAGTGCACCAAATGTTGCAGATATAATCACTCGGCCAAATTCTGCTCCAGAGCCCAATCTACATGCCCTTCTTGCGGCAACTCACACGACCCAGATTCTTGTACCTACCCTATTAAATGTGTCAACTGCGAGGGCGACCACCCAGCCTCCTCGTCTTCATGTCCCATTTTCTTAAAAATTAAAAAACGATTGTCCGACAAGGCGACCGCCATAAAACCTAAATTGACTACCTCCTCTTTTTCCCAACCCCACACTTACGCATCAATCTTCACCCTAAGGCCTCTCGACTTTCCCCCCCTCCCCCCAGCTAGTCCGTCTCATCCCCCCGCCGCTCCTCCTTCCATGGCCCATAAGAGACCCCGTCTCGCCGTCTCTTCCCCTTGCCCCTCCCCACCTCCACCACCCACCCCAGCATCAGTCAGTCTCAATTCTGCCACAATTACCCCTCCCCCCCCCCCTTCCCGTCACAGCTCAAGCCGATCTGGATGACCGGTCCCACCAAATCATTGAAAAAGTAAATTCTCTAGATTTTTCCTCAACTAACGCTATGCAGAAGCTCTCCACTGAAATCTTAGCTACTCTTGATACAGGCGACTCCAACTCTTTGCTAAGCTTGACCGTTGTCAAGGACATCTTCTCGTCAATTCTTGATCACATAAATGACGCAAATGAAAGTATGTCAATTTAATTCCACTAGTGTGCGTAATAAATCTGCCCAGCTGTCCCAATATCTCTTCAACAACGACATTTCTGTCGCCTGCATCTCCGAAACCTTCCTCAAACCCAACGATCCATTTAAAGTCAAAAACTACAGCATCATCAGATCAGACAGGCCCTCCTCACTTAACCGGGGTGGAGGAGTAGCCATTCTGGTTGACGCTAACATCTCTCACAGAAACCTAAATCTCTCTTCTAGTAATGGCATCGAAGTTTGTGGCTGTGAGGTTCTCTCTAGCACAGGGCCTATTTCTTTTCTATCCGTTTATATTCCCCCCTCCCTACGTGTCAACATTTCCCCTCTTTCTACCATTATCTCTTCTCTTTCTCGCTCCCATCTCCTCATATGCGGAGATTTCAACGCCCACCACCCGTCCTGGGGCAGCCACCACCCTGACCATAGAGGCTTTCAAGTCCTTGACCTCATAGACAATCACAATCTAGTTCTCCTTAACGATGGCTCCCCCACCTTCTTCGGACAGCATCCCTCTGCACTTGACCTCACGTTCTCCTCTCCCTCTCTTAGTCTATCCTCGTCATGGTCCACCACAAAAGAAACTCTGGGAAGCCTACATTGCATCCTAGACATTTCTCTGAATATTTCTCCTTGCTCCAAACGTCACCCTCTCCCCGTCATCCCCAAATCTCTTAACGCTCAATCACTTAACAAAAAATTCTCCCAAATCTTTGACTCTCTTCCCACTTCTTGTCCTCCTGACTCTCACCCTTTAGACTTTCTATCTGATTCACTTCACAAGTCTTTTAGCTCCATCCCCAAACGCCACAAACGTTTGCCCAACCCATGGTGGAACTCTGCGTGCCAAAAAGCCATCGCCGCGCAAAGACTTGCCCTCAATAAATTCAAGCTATCTCCCTCTAGGCTCAAATATGACATCCTCATCAATGCAAGGAAAAACTTTAAAAAAGTGACCAGACAGGAAAAACGAAAGGGCTGGAAGACATTCTGCTCAAACATAAATCAAGACATCACCGTCTCTGAACTTTGGAAAACGATCAAACTTTTCAATGGTTCCTTCTCGGACTCGAACTCAATTTCGGCAGAACATTTCACTTCCTTCTGTGACTCCCTAACAGGCCCTCATGGCCCCAGCAACTCTTTCTGTGCGGGCCCGGCGGTCCCCTCGGATCCTGAGGAAGAGAATTCTCTTCTCCTTTCCCCCATCTCGTCCTCAGAATTTGATGACGCTATATCCCTGCTAAAAGACTCTGCTCCAGGTCTGGACTGCCTTAGAAACACTCACATCAAACTTCTCAATGCACACAATAAAATAAAATTGCTAGAGTGCCTCAATAATACTCTTTCCTCTGGATTTCTGCCTCTACACTGGTTTAAATATCTCATCATCCCCCTTAAGAAAAAGCGTTTTCCTCCAATTTCTCCTCCCTCCTACAGATCCATTGCCCTTGCATCCTCCATCAGAAAGCTCTTTGAAAGAATACTCACCTCCCATCTCGAATGGCACATTGAGTCAAATAACAAATTGAGCAATATTCAGTCCGGCTTTCGTAAGGCTAAATCTACTTCGGACAACATAATCACTCTTTGGTCTGACATCTCTTTAGGTTTTGAACGTGGGGAACTCACTTATGCAGTCTTCCTGGACATTAAGGGCGCCTTTGACAATGTGAAAATTGGCATCCTCATGTCAAAGTTAGACTTCCTTGGTCTGCCAAATCGTTTTAATAAGTTAGTGTTTAGCCTCTTCCAATTCAAAGATCTATACATTCAAAGAGAAGATGTTCTACTTAATAGGCGCTCCTTCACAGGTGTCCCTCAAGGCTGCATACTGAGCCCTTTCTGTTTCAACCTTTATATTGACAGCATCTTTGCAAACCTCCCTTCAGAGGTAAAGGTCTTAGCCTATGCGGACGATATCGTCGTTTACTGCTCCAAATACGACTCTCGCCAGGCCAGAGCCAAAGTCCAAGCAGCCGTCAACCAAATCAGCCACTCCCTCCTGGAGCTCGACCTCTCCCTCTCCGCCCAAAAAACTAAATCTATCCTCTTCTCTCGGCGCAAATCTTTTCCCCTTAGCCCTATCTTCATCAACGCACAACAGGTCGAACGTGTTCACATTTTCAACTTCTTAGGCTTCCATCTCCATGAGCGTCTTCTTTTAGGTCCCCACATTGCGCACATTTCCAAAAAATGTCTGCAATTCATTAACGTTATGAAATCCCTGTGCGGTGTCTACTGGGGCAGTGATCCTCTGCAGCTTATCCGCCTCTACGTTGGCGCCGTAAGACCTAAAATCGAATATATTGCTCCCTCCTCTTAAATTGTTCATCCACCCAACTTCTCACTCTGCAAAGAATCCAGTGGAAAGCTCTACGTATCTCTCTCGGAGCGCTTATGTCCACACACACCCGCAGTCTTGAAATATTAGCAAATGTCATGCCTCTTCCAGAACGCCTAAGCTTAGTCGCGGATAACTATTTTTGCAGTCTCATTTCAAAGACGTCTCATCCCGCCAGAAATTCGCTCATAGCCCTCTCAAGATCCTACTCTCATCCTCATCCCCTCATTGACAAGTTCAAGTATCTATTTCAACATCTCTTCCACTTTTCTGCACTCCTTATGAGGCTCTGAAGCTCAAACCATCCATTTTTTTCTTAAATACTGATAACATTAGAAACTCCCCATCAGAAATTCAAAAACAGTACTGTAAATTAATTCATAAACGCTGGCCAGTCTTCCAACGCATCTTCACAGACGGATCGAAAACTCCCAATCACACAGGCTCCGCTCTTTGGTTTCCCGATCTAGATCTAGAAGCGTATTTTCCGCTCAACAAGCATTGTCCAATCTTTTCGGCAGAAGCCTCAGCCATTCTAGAAGCGCTTAAGCTTATCAAAATTCAAGAACGAAACAAATTTCTCATCATAACCGACAGTCAGTCGGTTCTCTCCTCCATCAGCGGTCATCTCAACTCAAATTCTCATCCCTCCATTCTAGAAATGAAAACAGTTCTCCTAGATCTCAAAACATCAGGCTTCACCATTCACTTTCTCTGGGTTCCCAGTCACATGGGCATCGATGGCAATGAGTATGTGGACTCTGTAGCCAGCAATCATCCCCCTTATGACTCCCTCACCCTTCCATTATTCCACAGGGACCTCAGGGCACTGCACAGAAAGTTGAACACTGACAGCTGGCAATCGAATTGGGACTCATCGGCGCATGGTCGTTACCTCTATTCCATGGCCCCAAGCGTAAACACTTCTCCATAGTTCAAAGGCTTCTCCCTTTCCCGCAACATCATAGTCTGCATTAACAGACTGAAAACTAACCATACCAGATGCAAAGACCATATGCACAGGATTCAAATGGCAGAAACCGACACCTGTAACTGCGGCTCCATCCAGACAGCGAGCCACCTCCTTTTCCGCTGCCCCTGCGTTAGGCCATCGCTCAGATCCTCACTCATTTCCGGGTTGCACGCTCAAAGGGCTAACGTCCTCAACTTGACTCAGCTACTGTCCTCCAACAACATCGATATTTTCAAAGCCATATTTCAATTCATCAAGAACGCAAACATCATTATATAATTTCAAGCTATAATCATGAATTCTAACCTCCAATAGCTCTCTCCTCTCTCAAATTCTATCTCTCACCTTTCTTTTCCAGT
This sequence comes from Myopa testacea, assembly GCA_949629155.1. NCBI lineage: Eukaryota > Metazoa > Arthropoda > Insecta > Diptera > Conopidae > Myopa > Myopa testacea. The sequence continues at coordinate 37,039,641 of OX451345.1, read as the reverse complement.
CTCTCACTTTCATCTTTCCATTGTATTTCCTCTTCTCATTATCTATTATAACGTTTTCAAAAAAATAAAAAAAAAAAAAAAACAAAACATACCTTATAAAAAAAAAAAAAAACAACAAAACTCAACAAAAAAAAAAATATAATATAACTACAAATCTTCACTAACATAAAACAAGAAAATTAATCCTCATACACACAAGTTACTTTTAAGCTACTCGAAGGAACTCAACATAAACCTCTAGGTTCAAGGAGTTCCTTTCCAATTCCAAATGTGGTCTAGGAAGACTCACATTTCCAATGATGATCTTTCCGCTCAATGATCAGGTAGCATACCATTCAGGAACACGTAGCGACCAAAGACTACAAGACTGGAAACTCCTCTTATTTCGTGAGAGAGCTCAAAAAAATGTCCGTCCGCGTGTTCACATACAGTGTATGTGAATTTTATGGTGAAATTGTCGACTTGTTACAAGCTAAAACAGGCCAACACAAAGCATGATATCTGAAAAGGTAAACCGTTTTGCTTTGTTACCACACCGCCACAAAATGTTGGGGTGAGTTAGTGGCAGGGATACCAATGACAACTTTATTACTAATTATTTTTTTGTTTTTTAAGTAAACATTAATAGAAAAACTATTCTTCACTTATGAGTTTTCGAGGTTCTGACGAATTCTAAGCTGTTTAGAAATATTAAAAAGTAATGTAAACTTATTTGTTTTTATAATTCTTCATTTTTCTTTTATTTAAATTTAAATGTGTTAACACAAATAAATTTACTCTTCATTTATTTAAATTAAAATTAGTTAAACATAAACAAATTCTCAATTCATGCATTTAAAATTAAATTCATTTAAATTAAAGACCAAAATAACTAAAATCACAATTAACTAAATATTAAACCATTTCACACATTAATATTCAACAAAACATGTTGAATACGTTGGCATCTCTTTCGGCTAAAAATACGCATGGTAGGTTAAAAACAGCTGATTAATTTTGGGAAATGAGCAATTTTTATGAATTTTAACTTCGTTTTACTTGCAAAATATTCAATATTGTGCAATTATAAGACTTAAAAAAGGTTCCCTGATCATTTCTAGAAGCATGCGTAGGTTTTAAAATGTCGCCCTGGTCTTTTTTACGAATTTAAGAAATCATATTTCTGGCTTATTTCTATGAAGAAGAACAAGAGTTGCATTCCTCTCTCAAAATATTTTTCTGAATTTTGTAAACAAACTCCCGAGTTGTCAAAATTCACTCCCGAGTTGTCAAAATTACATGCGTTTTGTTTTTGTAATCTACGACACCCAAGCCTGATTTCACCAACACATTCAAAGCGAAAAAAGAGTTTCCAGTCTTGTAGTCTTTGGTAGCGACTGATCAGGTAGCGCTCAAGGAGCGCTCATCTGCTGAATGCGGCTAATGAGATGAGAAACTCTTTTCCCGCCAAAAAATGTGTCAAAATAAAATTAATATTTACTTCACGTATGGTGTACGTGTTATACGACGTCATGGTTTTATGACATTTTAAGTGACGTTTCGTTTATTTACAGAAAGTTTTTGAAGGAATCGGACACACTTCGCTTTTTCAGCTCATAGGATGTGTGTCAATTGGTTACTTTTTGGTAACTAGTGGTAAGTAATGTTGTAATAAATTTACTCTGGTGAGTAAAATTTTGTTCTATTTGCTGCGCCAATTCATGGGCGAAATTCTGACAGAAAAAAAATTTTGAGTTTCAAGATTGTCTGCAAAATGAAACAAAGAATTATGCATAGAATATCAAGAAAGGATTTTCCTTTCTTAATAGCTATTATATTAAAAGCATAACATCTTAAAAGAATATTATAAGATTTCCTAATTTTCTTTTCCATTTTTAAATAATTTTGAAGTACTCGACGTTGAAGAGAATATTCAACCGTTGTCAAAAATTTACCTAGCCCTCAGGGCTACATAAAATTTTGACGTTTGAATGTGTCCGGATTGTTGAAGTTGTACTGTACTAAAATTTTGCTGCTGATTGCAAATCGAAGGCAATTGCAATCTATATCTAATCAAGTAAAATCCCACAAAACCAAAATAAAAATACCCGTTTCCATAAGCTAGAAGTGGATTTTGACAGCACGTCAAGTTTTTCGAAGTGCTTATAAGTACGACTAATCAGGCGTTTAGATTAGCTATAGCTAATACGTATACGTAAGTAAGAGCCTCACAGCCAAGCTCTTATCTCCAGCTTTTCATATATGTACGTACATATGTAGTTATGGTAGAAATTAAAAAATACAAGGGCAGTTATTAAGTTAAATTCTATTAAAGAAACTAACTAAGGAAAATAAATAACAAATCTGGATGCATTATGGTACGTTACCGATTTTTTTTGGGTGTTCGGTTCCCTAGTGTCACCCATACACAAATAAAGATAAAATAACCCTGTAGTCCAAAGCTTCGTCGATGACATTGTCGTCGATGATGTCTTGCAAGACAATTCCTATTTTTCGTCAGCAATTTTCCATTGACGACATGTTTAGGGACATGTCTTGCAAACTGTCCGCATGAAGACAGATACAAGACAATGTCATGCAGGTTGTCTTGCAAACAATTATGACCCGAATTCTACGCCTAGTGATCCGAATGAACATTAATAAGTTCGTACGAATTCGTATACAATATAATAAGCAAGACAACATTGACGACGAGTCTTGTACGTTGTCGTCGAAGAAAAAACCGACATTTGTATGAAAATGTCGTCGATGATCGCCATAGACTTGTCTTGCATACGTCCTCAACGACATGCCTATGTCGTGCACGATTCGTCGAGGATGTCTTGAAGACAAGAACTACGGGGAAGATATTCATGTAATTATACAAATAAGAAATAATGATGCAAAATAAAAAATTATTGAAATTATACTTCACCAATTATACAATACAATGCATAAATGTTGAACACAATGAATTCAATTGCAATTAATTTGTGAAATTGAGAAAAAAAGAGAAAATTTATGTAAAATTGTTGAATTGAAAAATTCTGGTGAGGAAAAAAAAAATTGAAAAATTTAATGACATCACGAAACAGCGTTTCTATTCACATTACCAAAAGAAATTATAAAAGTACGAAATTGTGTAAAAGGGAAAGTAGAGAAAAGTGTACGTAAATAAAATGAAAAATTTGTTAATAAAATGAAAAGGAAAGCAAGCACCTAATTCTGTTATTTCACGGTCTTGTTTTACACGATTTTGATTTAACACGGTTGGAAAATAAAGAAATTTTAAATTTTTTTACACGATTTTCTTCCATTTAGCACGATTCAAAATCTTTGGGCTTAAATTTTTTTGGTTAAATTTAATTTTTGCGAAATATGTTGATATCACAAATTAGGGGAAATTCCCTTTTTGTGGATACAAGCATTTTTACTGGTCAGAGCAATTGTAAATAGCACAAATTTAGGGGAATTCCTTTTAGTGTATACAATCACATTTATTTGTGACAGCAACTAGAATGTGTTAATATTTTCTGAACTATTTTTTTTTCTTTAATAAATATGCTTGTGTAAAAAGACATTATATAAGTTAACAACGTATAAGTTAACAACATACATATGTCAACGAACTCATAGCCAGGCCACTCAGCAACGTCGATGAACTCCAAATCACACCACAGCATAAAATGCAAAATTGCAGAAACAGCGCTCCAGGACGGTATGAAGCAAGAGAACATTGACCGCTCCACCCAAATAAACGCTGACATCTGATTAAGCAACTCAACAACAACAGTAGCAGCCAACATAATCAATAACTTTAATTTTTACTAATAAGACAAATTGTAATCACTCCTAAAGTAGCAGTCAAATAAAGAACACCTGGTACGGTGAATAAAAAATATATTTTTTTTGAATAAAATAACTTTTATTATATTAACTGGCGCCCGAACAAATTTAAAAATCGCGTTACGAATTCCTTTCACCAAAAACCCTCAAGTAGTGTTACGAAAGGAATAGTGCAAAAAATTCTTTCAAACAATTCTCAAGAAGCATAACGAAAGAACAGTCAATAGTGCCCTAAAAATCACAAATCCTGGTAAAAAAGTACTCAAGTAGTACTGCAGGAAAAACTAATGGCGCAATCGATTAAAAACTGAACAGTGAAAAAAAACACACAAAAAAATAAAATTGTACGCTGTCGCAAAGTTCCTGAAGTAGTAATGCGACAAGTGCAATAAAAAGCGCATTGCAGAGGAAAGAGGCCCCCAAGTAACTTACACTAGTAAACGGGAAGTGCGACGCACTAGTCACTCCGCTCGCTACAACGAACAGTTACAAATACAAAAGCACCGAAGATCACGATCATTCTTATCACCATCATCGGCAATCAGGATGACACAAACCGAACTTCTGCTGTAAGCGGCTTTAGCCTTAAAATTATATTAACTTATCTTAACTTAAAACTTATATGAACTAATATCAAAATAATATTAACTAAAATTATGTCAACACTTTTGTAATATTAATATAAGCAACAAAATTTGTAAGCTCTAGGCATTTAATTGCATATAAAAGCCTAAAAAAGTATTAAAATAAAACTATAAACTACAGTGAAATTATAACAAAAATACGAAAACAATTTATAACAAGCTTAACTCTGCGAATCTTACGAGACCCTTCAGAGTAGAAAAAGCCGTTACTCACTAAAGAAACAATAACAGGAAAATATTCATTTCCCCTAAATAACTTACTAAATATAGAAAATGGCTAACCCAAATAATCTAATACGCCCACCAAGCTCCAACAACACCACCAAACAGTATGGAACAGCTAGGCCCCATAATAGCACGAATTGCCTCAGAGGTATTTACCAGACAAGGCCTAGCTTTGGTACAAGCGGCGATGAATCCCAACACTCACCTTTCGAATGCTAGGGATCAGACAATTGACGAAAGACATATGAACAATTTTATAGACTTAGACAAAATTCCTGACGTAGTCAAGTGCCTACGCGAATTCTCTGGTGGACCAGGCGAGTTCAACTCCTGAAAAAAAAGCGTTGAGAGAATCTTAAAAATCTATGAACCTACTAGAGTTGGGTAGTTCGTAACGAACTAGTTCAATTCAACGAATCACTTACGTGAACTATGAGATCTAGTTCACAGTTCTTAGTTCTTTTAGTTCACTCGGTCTTTTAGTTCAGTTGCTCTTTTAGTTCACTCGGTCTTTTAGTTCAGTTGCTCTTTTAGTTCACTCGTTCTTTTAGTTCAGCAGTTCGTTAGTTCGTTTCAGTTCAGCTGCTCGTTAGTTTTTCTGTATGTTTCAGTTGGTTAGATCAATTTCAGAAGATGTTTCCATACGAAATTTTTATTTGAAATCTTGGCACAATTCAGGCACAATGACATAACTCCGATTTTGTAGTTATTTTTGTTCTTGTTTCTTTATTGCTGGAACGACAACAACAATATAAGTTAGTGGAGCTCTCGTCTTGTTTCCGAGTTATGTCCATTTAAAAAAAAATTAATGAATGGAAAAAAATGTTACTAAAAATATAATTATAATTAATTTAATCAAGTATTCAGTATTAGACATTAATATCGAAATTAAATATATTTTTTGCAATTAACCGAGTAAAGTACTGAACTAAGTGAGCGAACGAACTACTGAACTAAATGACCGAGTGAACTATATGAACGAACTATTTCACGACAACTGATTGAACTAGAAAGATCGCTCTCTGGAGTGAACTATAATGCCCAACACTAGGACCTACCAAATACTACGGAATACTAAACGCAATAAGCCGAAATACTACGGAATTCTAAACGCAATAAGAAATAAAATCATAGGTAATGCGGATGTCGCATTAGAATCGTATTATACTCCACTCTACTGGCCAGCGATAGCGAAATGTTTAACGTTACACTACGCAGACAAACGCGACCTTTCTACGCTCGAATACCAAATGACTGCCCTTATCCAAGGCAGGTCAACAGTAGAACAATTTTACTAAAAAGTTTACTCTCATTTGTCACTAATCTTAAACAAATTAGGCTGTTTAGAAGTCAGTACAGAATCCCTTCAGATTCTCACCCAAACATATAGAGAAAAAGCAATCGATACATTCATTCGAGGACTGAACGGCGAACTCCCAAAACTACTAGGAATAAAAGAACCAGCTGATTTACCACAAGCATTACATTTATGCCTAAAGCTAAAAACCAGAACTTCCGAACCAACTATGCCAATAACCAACAACAAGTGACAAGAAAATATCATCCAAATTCAACCCCACCCCTAATAGGAATATTCCTACCCAACGCTACAGACAAAACTTTCAGCCGCAACTAGCCTACATCCCTAACCCCCAAGCTCCCATATTCTCAGGACAAATCCAGGATACGGAAAAACAATCTAACCAATATCCACAAAGACAACCACCTCCACCATTCGCTCCCAAACCGGAACCTATGGACCTCGACGCAAGTATTCGCTCAAGAAATATTGACTACACGAATAGACCAAGACAAAACCAAGTCCCAAGGAAAGGACCACCATCCTCCCAACGTACCTTCATCCCTAACAAAATCCAACGCACATTCCACATAGACACCAACCGGGACAATAACGACTTCAACGAATACGAACATGACCAAATCGAACAAGAATACGATACAACCTTAGATGAGTACTTGACAACCATAGAACCCGAACAACAAGACTATATAGAACAATCCTCAGAGCTTAACGACATTCATTTTTTAGAATGACGAGCTCTTCTCTGCCATATTTCGAATGTCAACAGAAGGGCGGGAAAATTCTAAAATTTCTTATAGACACAGCAAGAAGCAAGAACTATATCCAACCCGGTCTTGCTAAAAAAATCATACCAAACGAAACACCTTTCTTTGCAAAGTCGATTGCAGGCGACATAAAAATTCAAGAACACACGTTCATCACTCTCTTTAATTTAGAAGACAAACATAAATTTTTCATTATGCCGACGCTACAGTCATTCAGTCATACAGGTATTTTAGGAAACGACAGCCTCAAAGAATTAAACGCTGCAATCTATACAAGTAAGAAACATGCATGCAGGTAAAAAACAACAGGAAAATAAAAATAAAACAATTAACTTCAAAGTCAGTTAATTCAATTAATATTCATGACAAACACATGATAGAACAACAAATGCATTCTATTAGAAACGCAGTCGACCAGTTTCCTAAACTATTTTCCGAACCGGACGAAAAACTAACATACACGACGAAAGTATATGGCGAAATTTGCACATCTACAGACGAACCCGTTTATCTTACCCATATCCAATCTCCTTAAAAAATGAAGTTGAAATTCAGGTAAAACAAATGCTAAGTGATGGCATAATCAGACCCTCGAGATCACCTTACAACTCCCCAGTCTGGGTTGTTGAGAAAAAACCAGACTCCAAGGGTAACAAGCAATATAGGATGGTCATAGACTATCGCAAACTAAACACAGGATAGGTACCCAATACCCGAAATCTCAGAAGTCATCTCGCAGCTAGGTAACTGTAAATACTTTTCAGTCCTTGATTTAAAAAGCGGATTCCATCAAATCCCGCTCAAGGAAAAGGACAAAGAAAAGACAGCATTTGCAATCAATAGCGCTAAATGCGAATTTAATCGCTAACCATTCGGCCTAAGAAACGCGCCATCAATCTTCCAACGTACACTCGATGATATTTTGCGCGAACATATCGGAAAGATATGCTACGTACATATATATCGACGATATAAAAATATTTAGTAAAAGTGAACAAGAACATTAAGAACATATCGAACTCATATTCAAAGCTTTAGAAGACGCAAATATGAAGGTACAGTTAGACAAATGTCACTTTTTTCAACACGAAGTAGAATTCTTAGGTCTTATCATTTCACCATTAGGGATCAAGACAAACCCCAAGAAAGTCGAAGCCGTAGCAAACTTTCCAATACCCCAAACAATAAAATATCTACGAGCATTTTTGGGTCTATCAGGTTATTATCGACGTTTCGTGAAAGACTACGCAAAAATAGCGAAACCCCTGACAACGCTCCTTAGAAGGCCGAATATCAAAAAAACAATCGGCAAAAATAACAATTAACCTAGACACCGAAGCCCTCGAAGCTTTCAGAAAATTAAAGAATTCACTTATCTCCAAAGACACCTTGCTTTCCTACCCAAACTACGAAGATTGCTTCGAACTAACGACAGACGCATCAAATTACGCCATCGGCGCAGTGCTTTCGCAAAAAACAAGCTAATCTCATTTATCTCTAGAACGCTTAATAAAGCAGATGAACAATACGCAACCAACGAGAAAGAGATGCTGGCTATAATTTGGGCTCTAAATTCGTTACGAAACTACCTTTATGGCTCTCGCAAAGTTATAATTTACACTGATCACCAACCGCTTACGTACGCCCTCAGTAACAAAAACAATAACAGTAAGATGAAACGATGGAAAGCCATACTAGAGGAATACAATTACGAATTACTCTATAAAACAGGGAAAAGTAACGTAGTTGCAGACACCTTGTCTAGAATTCCGTTACAGTCACAGGTCAACACAATGTCCACAATGACCCATAGCGACGACAGCTCAGGTTAGAACCTAATACAAAGTGTCGAAGCCCCCATCAACGTATTCAAAAATCAAATCATTCTCAACACAGGTCCTACCAATCCCATATAAATTCCAAATCCATTTCCAACATACCACAGACACACACTTACAGAACCCGATAACACCACAGAAGAATTAGTCGCGATCCTAAAAAAGAATCTTAACCCATCTGTCATAAATGGCATAAAAAAAACCAGAACCGATAAGGGGCAAAATCCAAGAAATTTACGCAAACCACTTTGTAAAGTATCGCGTCAGGTTCACTCAACACCAAGTCGAAGACGTTGTCAATGAAGAGCAACAACAAGGTATAATTATCGACATACATAAACGTGCCCACAGAAACAGCAAAGAAAATAAAACACAAATAATAGAGAAATACTATTTCCCTGGAATGAACAATAAAATAAAAAAAGTAGTTAAGCAATGCACAATCTGTAAACTTAACAAATATGACCGCTATGTATAAATAAATTAATCTATGGCCTAAAATCATTTTGTAATGTAACAAACAATCAACACATCCCAACAATAGAGGAAATCTCCACTGGAGTTATACTTTTAAATAATTTTAACGGAAATTGTTTTTCAAATGCTTAAATCATTTTCTTAAAGGCACATTTTTAATAAATTCCACAATGAAACAATTAAAATAAACAATCAAATATTTAGCAATATCGAAATTCCACAAGTAAATATTAAACCATCCATAGTCCAACCAACACCCATAGAAATAGGAAGATATATTGTTCTATCCTTAGAAGCATTAGAAGAATTACATATTAATAATACACAGTCAATTAAAACTATTCAAAAACACATAATTATCAATAAGATATCATCTATTATATCAGTTGTTACTATTACCTTATTAATAATGGCAATTATAATAATACCCAAGAAACCCAAGAAAAAATATAGAAATTATCATACCACAACCAGAAACAGTAGCATCAAGGTCCATCATCCATATTCCACCAACAACAACAGCAGAATTTCCGATGGTTACCGCGGCACTACCTAAACACAACGATGTACCTTATTTTTACACCAACAACACATGTCAACGAACTCATAGCCAGGCCACTCAGCAACGTCGATGAACTCCAAATCACACCACAGCATAAAATGCAGAATTGCAGAAACAGCATCAGAGATAATGAGATGGGAAACTCTTTTCCCGCTAAAAAATGTGTCAAAATAAAACGAAAATTTATTACACGCATAGTATACGTGTTATTCACCATACGACGTCATGGTTTTATGGCATTTTAAATGACATTTCGTTTATTTACAGAAAGTTTTTGAAGTAGTCGGGCAATCATTTTTGTTTATTGAATTAAATTCAATTAATAAGCACATTAAATTAGTAGATATTAAAATACATCGTATATAAAAGTGTGTGCGTGGTATGGAAACAGTTCTAAGGCAGTATATCTATAATCGACTATCTATCGATATCCCTATTGAACAGACGAAAGTATTGGAGAATAATCTACGATAACCAAATAAAATAATCCAAATCACCAAGCTCACATTCGAGTGAGCTAACATTCCATTGCTACCATGTGAAGTTTTGGTAGGCGAAATATCATCGGTGTCAAAAAAATAACTAATAAAACCACAATGACAAAGAGAAGTAAATTAAATCCAAAGGTTGCATTTGTGATGAAGATCGACGAGTGCCAAGTGTAAACCATCACTGCAAGTGTGAAGTGAATTCCGTAAGTTGAAATTATTTGTTTATAATAGATTTTTGTAGTGGAAACGTGAAGCAAATTCAATAGTATTAAAATGTTAAATAGTTGTTTCTTATCCTCTTAGCAATGATTGGAAACTTTTGTGGCCGTTTGTCTAAGGCATATACGAAGAGACTCCTAAGGAAACGGTATTGGAAGAACGTCTTGATGTCTCAACGGAATTGCAAGATGAATTGCTATTCGCTGCAAACAGATGTTGCGCGGAGATAGGAGAGCATTTGTATTGAGAAGTGACATCCTCCAAAGACAACCTCAATGTCAAGGATTTGTTCCTGTCCGTAACACGACAACTGCTGCAGTAAAAGTTACGGAATGCATTTAACTTTTATTTTTTAAAATTACAATTTATTATATAACAATTAATCTTAAGCATAATAAACAAAGAAGTAAATGTTGTAATTCAAACAATTGTGGCGAATGTTGTGCGCATTGACTCGAAAATAAAGGCTAAAGCAAAACTTTACAGAAACTAAAACAATAAATAAATAAAATATATATATGTGCATGGAAGGAAAATAATACAAGAGCTGTTAATATTTGTATTTGGGTTTTTTGTAATATAAAAGAAGTTTAGAGCTATGGCTACGAACTTAAATCCTTTGAGCTTCATTCATTAGCATATTTTCATTATCATATATCAAAACAATAAAAAAATCTAGTTGAGGTGAAAATTTTAATGACGTCACGATACAGCGTTTCTGTTCACGTTACCAAAAGAAATTATAAAAGTACGAAATTGTGTAAACGGGAAGGTAGGAAAAAGTGTACTTAAATAAAATGAAAAATTTGTTAATAACATGAAAAGGAAAGCTTAATTACAATAATGGTTAATAAATTAGGCATATATGAGCGTACCAGAGTATCTTTCAACTAAAAAAAACAATTTCTTGTTTAAATTGTAGAACACTAGCAGCAGTACTTAAATACCAAAGTGTGCAAAAAAGTTTGAAGTTTGCAAACCAGAAAATCGAATGTAATAATGAGGTGAATTAAATATGTAGATATGCCAACACCAACTTTCATTTGCTTATATATTTACATAAATTTAACAACCTATCTTTAGGTTATATATTTCTAAATTCTTTTGACAAGCATTTTTGGTAACTATTGAGATTGAAAGTGCAAATTAAGTAAAACAAATGCGTAAAGCAAAACCATATACAATATGTGTATAACTTATATCAATTTTCTAATATTCCAGAACTTAAGAAAATTCTTTTCTCAGTAATCAAAAATAATTTGTTGTACTCGAGAGTTAAACAGTAAAAGACATGTTTTAAATTTCGATTAAAAGTAAAGTATAAAACGTTTCTTTAAAAGTTGAACAAAATATTTGGCTTTTCGCACTTAATTTTATAGTTTATCAAAACAAGCGTCAATTGTTCAGAGTTAATGTATATTTACGATCCTTTGATGGCTTTTATTTCTGTGGTAAACCACATATTTAAATAAAACTAAACAAATAATATTTAAATGAAAATATATCCCATAGTACATTCAATATACATATATCCTACAACATTCTACATTCCAAATTGCAAAATTAAGTTATTACTCTATTCTTAAGTGCTAGTTATTGTTAAGCAGCGTATTTGTAAATATCTGACTTACATAAGCTCATTCATTGATTTGATTATATAAGCAAATGGTATCTCAAAACAAAAGGTTCTGACAAGTGTCAAACGTGGTGTATAAGTTAATAAACTGAACACTTTGTTTGGGTCTATAAGGAAAAAAATTCATTTGTTTGGGTCTTAAAGGGGTGAGTTTCTGCTCTAAAACGTCATCAATTATCGAGTTTTCACAAATACTACAATACAATTTCACAACCACGAACACACGATTTGACAACCAGAGTTGCATTTTTTAGAAGTTTCCTATCTCATTATCTCTGAACAGCATTCCAGGAAGGTATGAAGCAAGAGAACATTGACCTCCATCACAGAATAAACAGTATACAGAATGCGCATGTCGCCCAACGAAGCAATCTGAATTATGGGTGCGGGCCGAAAGCAATAGGGGGATAACAAAATTTAGTTAACAGAGCTTTGTCGCTGTTAATTTGTCGGGCGACGAAGTTCTCTGCTGTTATTAGTTAGGCAAGTTTCATCAAAAGAGCGAGTTCAGTGCACACTCTACCAACAAACACACATGATATGAGAGTCGATGATCTTTTCGAATGAGTATGAAGGGAGCGGAAGATCGACTTTGTTTCTTTTATTTTTCACTAACAATGCTAGCGAATATGCGTAAGAAGAGATAATCGATGCAGCACTCGTATGTCAAGTAAAGTGTGAAAGAAAGAATCGATCCATTTATCGTGTACAGGGGGCGATGAGAAGAACGGTGCGATTTGTCTTCTTTTGCTTCTCTTACAATAACAAACCATGTGCAGCCGTCCGTCCGTCTGGATTTGTTTTAAATTTTGCATTTTATGATTTTTGAAAGAAATTTTGCTTTTCTTAGCTTTGTTTTTCTTCTTTTTGATGCCCAAGCTTTGTAAAGCGCAGGCACGATCTACGTTGCGAGCATAGCGTGCTGTTGAAGAATTTGAATAGGCAGAAGATTTAAGAAGAAGAATACTTTAGTCGGCATATCAACACATTGAATACGTTATACGAGTAACATTAAAAAATTAATGGAAACCCTTTTATAGGGTTAAACGAATGTTTTTTACGAATTTGAAATAACACGAGATAGAAAGAAAATATAATTCCGCTTATAAACATTTTTTGTAGCAATTCATAGATTATCAATATTCTATGCATTTTTCTCATGATTTCTTCTTTTTTTACACAATAGTTTTGTTTTAGAAAACGAAAAAAGTGCTAGTCGACAATTTTTTAGGAGTTTGATATGCCTGCGAAACACATTCCTACATCTTCCTTGTGTAAACATACATATATATCTGTAGAAACATATTTATTGTACGGGTATGTTTGTATATATTTATAGTACAATAGAAATGCTGTAGGAAAAAATCGACTGAGCAACGATGATACCGAATGATGACGAAGTTGGCGTCGGGAAATGTTGATCAGCTCACTCGGTTCTGTTAGAAACACCAAACGAGTTGAACTTTACAGAAACAAAGGCTGTTAAATGCTGGTCGTAGTATTATTAACAGCGGACGTAATGTTAAGTTAACAGTGGTCGTAATATTGCGACCACGGAACAAAATTTTTTTTGTATGAGATGCGCATTCTGTATACTGTTTATTCTGTGCCTCCATCCAAATAAACGCTGACATCTGATTAAACAACTCAACAACAACAACAGTAGCAGCCAACATAATCAATAACTTTCATTTTTACTAATAAGACAAATTGTAATCACTCCTAAAGTAGCAGTCAAATAAAGAACACGGGTACGGTGAATAAAAAATATATTTTTTTAAATAAAATAACTTTTATTATATTAACTTATATGTGATTTAATAAAATAAACCTGAATGTTTCTTGTTCTTGTTTTTCACTAATTTCAATAGGTTTTAGAGATAAGGAACTAATCACCTATTTTGCATACGATCAATGTCTTTTTTTACACGGTTTTTTTTACACGGGTTTTCCTGGAACCTGTTATTTACGTATATTTAATAACCTATTTTCTTTTAATATTGTGTTTTTTAGGTTATATATTTCTAAATTTTTTTTGTAAAGCATTTTTGGTAACTATTGAGATTGAAAGTGCAATAAAAAAAAAGTGCATAATAAAAGACATGCTTTAAATTTCGATTAAAAGTGAAGTATATTAAAACGTTTCTTTAAAAGTTGAACAAAATATTTGGCTTTTCGCACTTAATTTCAGTCTACCAAAACAAGCGTCAAATTGTTCAGAGTTCATGTATATTTACGATCCTTTGACGACTTTTATTCCTGCTGTAAACAAAATATTTAAATGAAACTAAAAATATAATACTCAAATTAAAATATATCGTATAGTACATTCTATGTATATATACCATTCTACATTCCAAATTGCAAATTGAAGTTATCACTCGATTATTAAGTGCGAGTGATTGTTAAGAAGCGTATTTGTAAATATCTAACTTTCATAAGCTCATTCATTGATTTGAGTATATAAGTAAATTGTATCTCAATACAAAAGGATCTGACAAATGTCAAACGTTCTGTATAAATTGAAAACTGAACACTTTCTGTGGTACCTAAATAAGTGCGTCTTGCGTTGTGTTTATCACTGCGCTATACCGAAATAACAGCGTTGCGTCACCATATGTTTTGATAAAAAGTTTTTAAACATTCACGTGAACTTTGCGGGTACAACAAATCGTACTGTGTGAAAGCCGCTTAAAGCATTAACCACAACCAAGGCTACAGGCTACAAGATACAAGCGGCATCTGTCAAAATTACATTGGCTCTTATGGCAACGAGCATGTATCATAAAGAGATTACAAAGGCGAATTCAACGTAGAGGAATTTTGATTTGGAGTTCCGACGATTAGGGACATACCGATTGGTTGGACTCGAACTGCGTTTGATAATGTTTCATGCTTATAAGGTTGTTGAATTCTGTATGACTTCGTATGTGAATATGCGTAAGAAGAGTTAATCGATCGAGCACTCGGTTGCCAGATAAAGTGTGAAAGAAAGAATCGATAAATTTTTTGTGTACAGCGGGCAATGAGAAGAACGGTGCAAGAGAAGAACGATTCGTCTTCGTTTTGTTCTTTCACAATATTATTATTATTATATGAAGTCGGGCGAGCTAATACAGCCCTGATACTGCGGCTCATTTGGCCTATTGTATCATCCCTCTGTTGTTAGAGAGGTTGTTCCACCCTAGTTTTTCTTATGAATGTCATAAGTTTTGAATGGCTTAGCTTAGCCAGCTCTGAGTGCTCCACTATCTCTTTCCCGAAGACTAACCTTCTAGTACTATGAAAGGCCGGGCACTCAGAGACTAAGTGTAGGGACGATTCAATAGACTCCATGCAGAATCTGCACTGAGTCTCACTCGACAACATCATCTTATTCAGATGGTGTCTCAGGTTGCAGTGTCCCGTGATGAATCCCACCAGGGTCTTTATACACTTCTTGTCCATATTCAAGAGGGATTTAGAGCTTGGTAGGGAGTATTGTGGCAGGAACAGTTTCGTACATCTCTGTCCTATGGTTTGGGCCCAGTAGTTGTTTGCCTCCGCTAGTGCCCATTTTTGCATTGCTTGTTTAAATAGGGATTTGCTTATTCCAAATGACGGCTCTGGTCCAATAAAGGCCTCAGCCGACCCAGACTTGGCCAGTCTGTCAGCCTCTTCATTTCCGTCAAAACCCCTGTGCGCCGGTATCCAATGTAAGGTCACCCGATTCCTCTTAGCTAGTTCGGAAAGGATGGTCACCGTTTCCAGTACCAGCTTTGATGTGATCACATAAGAGTCCAGAGCTTTTAGTGCAGCCTGGCTATCTGTGTAGATTACTATTTTTTTCTTTCGGGTGTGTTTGCGGGTTAAGAGTCGAACACACTCGTTAATGGCCAGGATTTCAGCTTGAAAGACAGACGTTAGCTTGGACAGACTCACCGTGTGGCCCGTCTTACTCGAGGCATCAAAAACACCGGATCCCGTGCCCTCGTCTGTCTTGGAGCCATCTGTGTAGCATGCATAGTCGTACGATGCTACCTGGTGACTATCTGTTTCCCAGGTCGATCTGGCTGGTATTACAGCTTTTACATTTTTCTGGAAGCGATATACTGGTAGAGTTTCATCTAGGGGCATTTCAAACTCTTCAGTCTGCTCCAGAGTTTTGAGGATTGATAAGTGACCTTTGAGGTGCCTTGGCCCAATTAACAATCCATGGTGGTACAGGCGATGCATGCTCAGCTTTGCAGCCATCTGTACGTGTATGTGTAGTGGGACCAGGCCTAGTATGACGTTTAAGCTGGCCGTTGGTGTGGATCGAATGCACCCCGTCATGCAGACGGCTACTAGTCTCTGCACTCTTTCCAACCTTCGTATTGTGGACAGTTCCCTTGTTTTCGTCCACCATACTAATGCCGCATACGTCACCACCGGTCTCACTATCAAGTGGTAAAGCGCTAGAATTGATTTGGGTTTAATCCCCCAATTCATTCCGCATATCCTCCTACAAATCCACAAGGCCTGAGTAGCCTTGTTTATTATGCGATCCATATGTGGGTTCCATGACAGTTTACTGTCAAGGATCACACCCAGGTACTTCGCACTCTTGGAGAAAGATATTGTTTCTCCATATAGATGAGGTTCTTTTAGACCGACTAACTTCCGTCTATAGGTGAAAGGCACAATAACTGTCTTTTTCGGGTTAACAGAGAGTTGAGCCTTATTACACCATCTCTGTACTTCAATTAGTGCCCTCTGAAGGATCTCCGATACGGTTTCCTCGAACCTCCCTCTGACGATGACTGCTATGTCGTCTGCATATCCAATGGCGTGGATTCCCAACGACTTTAACGTTTTGAGGAGATCATCCACAACCATTGACCATAGGAGGGGGGAGAGCACTCCACCTTGTGGGCAACCCACCGTGGTAGTCGCTGATAGGGTCACATCGTCGATTTCCGACTTTATGATCCTGCCGCGGAGCATGTTTTCTATCCATCTCACCACAGTGGGTGGCACTCTAAAGTTAGAGAGAGCAGTGCCAATTGATTCATAGGTCGTGTTATTGAAGGCTCCTTCTATATCCAGGAAAGCGATTACACAGATTTCCTTGGATGATATTGCTCCTTCAATTTTCGTCACCACTTCATTTAGCGCCGTCTCCGTAGATTTCCCTTTGACATAAGCGTGCTGCTCATTAGATAGGGGCTTGAGTCGTAGTATATCAGTTCTGATAAACTTATCAACTAGTTTCTCTAGTCCTTTTAGAACAAAGGACATTAGGCTTATTGGACGGAAAGATTTCGGGTTGTGCCCGTCATTCCTGCCTGGTTTTGGTAAGTACCTAACTAATACTGTTCTCCAAGCTGATGGGATGTGACCATAAGCGAGACTACAGCTATAGATGTTGTGTAATATTGGTGCCAAAGGTTCGGCTCCATATTGTAGCAGTGCTGGGAAGATGCCATCTTCCCCAGGCGATTTGAACGGCTTGAAGGAAGCGATGGCCCACCTCACTGCATGTCTGCTGCAGATTCGATTTCCTACTCTCCAATCCTCTCTGGATGGTTGAACAACCCGCCCTCCAGGAGAGTGATTGGGCTGTTTCAGAATAACTGAATTCGGAAAATGCGTGCTGAGCAGAGTTTCCAGGCTCTCTCTCTTGTCGAGAGTAAAGCCGCCACCACTTCTGGACAGTGTGCCAATCGGGGTGGTTTTATCATTGGCCAGAATCTTTATCAGACGGCATCCCGACTGGACATCTGAAATTTTGTCACAGTACTGTCTGAAAGATTCCTTCTTGGCTTTCCTTATCTCCTTATTGTATTCAGTTAGGGCTGCCGAGTAATTAGGCCAATCGTTGTTTCGTTTGGCTCTATTAAACAGCTTCCTAACTTTCTTTCTTAAGTTTGCTAAATGCCCATTCCACCATGGTGTTTTTCTGTTTGTACTCTTGGTTTTGAGCGGGCAGTTGTCCTCATAGGCCGAAATAATAGAGCGACCAACGAGATTCGTTGCAAGCTCCAATTTGTTTACGGTATCGACTCTAGAGGGTATTATACCGACGACTAGACTACTTAACTGTTCGCTATACGCTTCCCAGTTCGTATTCTTTTTCTGTCGGTATGGGGATACTCTTACTACACTGACATGGCTGAGCTCAAACCGAACCTGTCTATGATCAGACATAGACGGCTCGTCTGACACCAGCCAGTTGTGTACTAGATTAGAGTAGGTGTTGGAGGTTAGTGTCAAGTCAAGCACTTCTCTCCTATTTATTGTTATAAAGGTCGGTCTGTTTCCTCTATTACATATACTTAAACTATAAGAGTTAATAAATTCTAGAAGTGACTCACCCCTGTTGTTAACGTCGGTGCTGCCCCAGATAGTGTGGTGGGCGTTGGCATCGCAGCCAAGAACGACTTCCGTCTTGGTTTTCCTGCCGTATTCCATCAACCTCACCACTTCGTCAGGGGGGCAATAAGGATTGTCGCTAGCGAAGTACGCTGACGCCACGATCACCTCCCTGGATCCGATCCTCACCTTTGCTGCAGTCAAGTCCATCGTTAGGAATTCTATCAAAGGAAAGAAGTTAATGTTATTGTTAAAAATAATACAGGTTCGCGGTCTGCTAGTTGCCGCATACAAGCACTTACCTGTGGGCAGCGAGAGACCGAGGATTTTCCCCTTCGTGCTGGTCCATGGTTCCTGCACGAGTGCCACGTCCAGCTGGTTGCTGGACATGTTATGTGCCAGGACAGCGGTTGCTGCCTTGGCATGATGGAGGTTGACTTGAACAACCTTCATTGTGGAGTTCTATTGGTAGCGTGTGGCCCCCCTTTACCACCCCGTCCCCTTCCGCGCTCCGAACGTCTCTGGATTGAGAGATTCAGAGGCAGATCTCGGGTTGGGGGCTTCTTGGGGTCACCAAGTCCACCCTTCCAGGACGGCCTGTGGGACAGTTTGGTCGGTCCCGTTCTGGATGGTGGAACGCCACCCGATCTGAAAGAGGCGGACGTACCTGCCCTTTCATCCATAACTGGTTTCGCCAGATGTGGCCGATTTGCCGCCGTGGGCCCCAAGGAGGGTTGCAAGGAAGGATTGACCTTCTTCGTTTCCCTGCCCTTTTCGGCTCTAGCGGTCCCAAGGGAGGAATTTGAGGAAGGATTATCCTTCCTCACCTCCCCCCTTTTACCGGCTGCAGTTGTCTCCGAGGGTCTCTTTCTAAAGTTGAACGATACCCTCCCCAAATTGAAGTAGGGGAGGCAGTCCAACTCTCGAACGGCCTTAGCTGAGCTCTCATCCATGGCGATGGTGAGAGTCAGGCCGCCCTCGCTTGCTGTCGTGCGGAGGATCTTCCATTCCTTGGTCGGCAGCACCCGATTTTGCGCGTTGAGGATTCGCATGATCTCATCCGCATTGGCTCTCTTACCAGGGAAGTGCGCAGTAGCCACATGTGGTTTTGGGAGATCGTCCCCCTCCATCACACGCAGCTTAGCACCAGCCCATGGCTCAAGAGCCAACGCGGTCCCGACCAGCCAATCCCTAGTGGTCGCGTCAGCGCACCTCACAACCAGCCATCCTGGTTTAAAGGAGCAGCCAAGAAATCTATATTGGGTCCATCAGCGGGAGCCTTGTGTAGCTCTTCGATGATGGCCTCCTCCACAGATTTCTGCTGCTCGCCAGTAAGATGACTAGTCGGGAAGTCCAGCGGCACGATACCAACCGACAGAGCACCAGCAACCTCTGCATAGGAGGGAACGTTTGGTCGGTTCTTTTTGCTGGGCTCTGCCGGGCTGTCCCCGTCGGAGCGTTTCCTCTTGGAGACCATGGGCTCGACGGTTTCAGTATTTTCGGAAGGTCCTTCTAGGACTTTGCTCAGTGCGTCCTTATATGGCGTGCCATCCGCCATAAGAGCACGGAGCTTCTTCCGCTGAGCTGTTCTTAAACGATGTCGCTTAATACTAAGCCTGCCGACATCCAACTCCTTAACGGTTTCATCGTCAGAGGCAATGACGCTTCTGGCGTTGTCGTCCGTTAGGGTGGCATCAGCAGATGTGACAGATGAGTCGTCACTACATAAGTCTGCAGAACGTGTGTACCGTTCTGCAGTTTCAGCCCCCACGGAACGTACTATCCGTTCCGCGGCGGTGAGGTTTTCAGCCAAAGGCTGATTGAAGGGTACAGGTGTACTCTGTTTCCCTTCGCTTGTTAGGTCTTGGTTTGTATTTATTTTTTCCATTTGGTTCCCACGAGTACAGGGGAAAGGAGGTCGATCCACGCAGAGCCCCTGTTGCGTGGACAAGGCTGGTTAAAAGCGGAGGTCGCCAGGTATCCGCAGTCCGCCGTTAACGACTGGGCTATTTAGGGGTCCCCAGCCTGGTCGGTCATCGGCACGGTACGGTTAACACCTTGACCCAACCCCTGGTTGAATTTTAGTTTTCGGTGTCTCACCAGGGAACTATTCGGTCCCGTGGGTCTTTGATCCTACTTAAGCCCTCCCACCACGACAAGGTAAACAACCGAGGGAGAGTCTTTCACAATAACAAAACATGCACAGCCGTCCGTCCGCCGAACAAACAGATTTGCTTTCAATTTTACATTTTATGGCTTTTGAATGCAATTTTGCTTTTTCTAGCTTCGTTCTGCTACTGTTTCAGTGTCTAAGCTTTGTAAAGCGCTGGCACGATCTACGTTCCGAACATAGCGTGCTGTTGAAGAATTTGTATAGGCATTGTATATATATTTTAGTCGGCATATCAATTCATTCAATACGTTAAGAAAGACTAAAAAGTTAATGAAGTCAAATATTTCAGAGGAAGTATTTATTACATGTCTATTTATTTTTTTCAATTAACTCCAATAGGCTGTTATGGCTTGTGGCCACAAATATTTATTAATACATACCATATAAATTAAGAAATCGTTTACTCGCTAAAAGAGTAATAAATAAGAAAGACTAGGATGATAAAAATCAGCCATAATAAAAGTTTATTTTGTATGAAATGTTTGTGATAATATACATATATCATGTATATATATAACTTTAACTTTATATATATATATATATATATATATATTGTATATATATAACTTCAAAAATTAACTAATATGTATTTAAATTCATTTTCAATAAATCATCAAAGAAAAGAATGATAAGTGAATAAAAGTAGAATATAACTCCAAAGAAAACAATAATTATTAGAACATGAGTTTGAATTGTTATTAGAACGTGTTCTGTTTAAAAGTTCAGGACTTCAACAGTCTTTGCATTTTGGCACTGCGTTTGGCTTTAATAACGTCCGATTTTCTTTTTGCCTCTTCATGTACAAATTTTTCTTTCAGCCACCTGCTGTTTTTCCTAATTAAAACAGTGATTAGGAAATCTAAAATTATTTTCCTGTGTTCAAAGCAAGGACCTAATGACTCGAACCAATCCGGGTACCTGGTATTTGTTTGGTCAATGCACGCCGCTATTATCATCCTTTTGAGTTGCGTTGAGAAGTTTCCAGAGTTGCAGTTTTTATAGTTTCCTATCTCATTATCTCTGCCAACGTCGTGAAACGACTTTCTATCTGTTTACAGCATATACGCAGATCGAATGACTTTTTTTCAGAAATATGTTGCCTACTCTTCGTCCAAAATACTACGAAAATAATAAATTGGGTCCAAATTATTTAAAAAATGTAAACAAAAAGCATATGTTTGATATGCAAACAAACGAGAACCACAATTCCGAACAGAAAGACACAATTGTGCTGAAAAACGGCGGACATTATGTAAACAAATTTTGGGACGACTTTTTTGTTTTGGACTTCTTTGGGCCGGAAGTTATGAAGCTGACGCTTTCGATCTGCGTATACACTAAACTACTACTTCGAATACTGAACTGTCCAAACGAGTTTAATCTATATTTTCTTACGGGCAAACGCCCATAATCAATGCATTCGTCGAAGCCAAAATTCGAAACTTCTTAACTTAAAATCTTCTACTACGTCATCTACTTTGACATTAAACATTGTTTACATTTTTACAGTTCATTAAAAAACTGAAAAATATAGAAATGTATACAAATTTATTGGTTCCAAACTATGATGTACACAAAAAAAACAACAAATTTGAATGTTCATAATTTAAGCCATTTTATATACTGCTAAAATTAATGTTATGATTTACAAATAAAGAACTAAAAGCAGTATAGAATAAAAAAACATAATAACTTCGTTAATTAATTCAGACACACAAATTGTTAGCTTTGAGTTTTATTTGTGTAAAGAAATGTTAGTAATTTTTATACCATCAAAAAATTCAAACATAAATTGAATGTTGCAATACTTTTGTTTTTTATAAGGATTACAATTGATAAATGTATATATCAATTATGTAAGCCGCTAAATAATCAACACTTTTCTATGTAGTCTAACAAGAACCACACAACCTTTTACAAGGTGTCTACCAAGGTTTATAGAAAGAAGGTTGCGCCACGCGCAAGTTCGTTATTTTTTTTCGTTTGACAGGGTCGTCAAATGACGTCAATAAGTATTTGTATTGAAATTTTGTTTCGAGGCGCCTACACACGGGTTATAACAATAATTTTTGATGTAAAATTGTGGTGATTGAATAATACCAATAATGTAGTGCTCTGTGAATTTTTGCAATAATGTTAGTGGTAAGGGTTTTCAAATTTCAATCAGTTGTTCGCTTATCAAAAATTTGTCGGAGTTTTGGCAGCGAAAAAAAGAATTCAAAACCAAACATGCAGGCATCTGTGAAGATAATTTTAATGTAAATTGCTTTGAAAATGAGTTGCAAATTAATATGGGTACGTAAATTTATTATTTTTTTTTTACCTTTTCATTTATATAACGTGCATAAAATTAGGTTATGCTAAACGTAAAGTACTAAAGCTTAATCGTAAAGGCATCAGTTTTTGTTGGTTAATTATACAGTTTACATTTTTGCATAAAGTAATTATTACAGTAATTATATATTTTTACACAAATGAAAGGTCTTTCAAATGCCTTTCCAACGATACGAAGAACATGTAAGTATTTTGTATAGTTGAAGAGATAAACTCTCGTAATTTCCAAATTTCAAAGGGATGTAACTCTGAAAACATACGAGAACGACAAGAAATTTTGCTCTTGTTGGAGTTACCGCATAAAACTACAACAACAAAAAAGCAACAACAAAATCGGAGCGTTCGAGTAACAATAAACCTGTTCCAACTTTTCTTCATACGACTTTTGAAGTTTGTCATTTGTACTGTGTATTGTGACCCTAGTGATTTTAGGAATACTTATTGACGTAGATGCGCAGAACGAGACCACTTTTATTTGTTTACTGGCGTAACCTTTTCTTCTATACACCTTGGTGTCTACGATGTTTCAGTGCTGTGCTCCCTTCTTTGAACCTTTGGTCAATGGCTTGCATTAAGTGCAGAAGCAATGCAAAATGTTGATATTCATTATTATCATTATCGATACTTACATAGATCATCGGTCTGTTCAATCTACGAGTAGTCGTCGAGCAAAGCGCACGCGAGACTAAACGTTCACGCTTGTCTAGTAAGCAAATTTAACGGTCGCTACAAATATTGTATAAACCTGTTGTAGTGCAATCAAAATTAATAATTTGAATATCAACTGGGTGACAACAAATAAACACAAAGTCAAGTGCAACATAAATCGGCGTGTCAAGAATTTGTAATTATCAATCACACAAACGAACTCTCAATTTTATAATTTAAATAACTCTCGTTATTTGGAGATCTCAAAATGTGTAAAGAATACGAAAATATATCGTACATATATTGGGGATATTGAATTTGGGAGCAATACTTAATGTGCTAAATTAATGTGCTGTGAATTGAAAACTATTGAGTTGTGTCACTTATGAAGTGGGTGTGCGACTTGCTTGTTTTTATAAAACATTAAACTACAATAAACACATAAAGGCTTCAATAAAATTATTCAAGTGTTAAGAAGAAGTTTGTTTAGTACTTTCTTAGAAAGTAAGAAAGTTCTTAGAAAACACACATATTTACAAACAAGGCATACATGCAGCATAAATAATTATTTGAAGTTTATTGAGTTGGGATTCACATACTACCTCCATATCCACAAATATTTAGTATATTAATAATTATAATACATATTATATACAATAATTATAAACGAGCCTTTCATATTTT
Source organism: Myopa testacea (assembly GCA_949629155.1). Lineage (NCBI taxonomy): Eukaryota > Metazoa > Arthropoda > Insecta > Diptera > Conopidae > Myopa > Myopa testacea. The sequence continues at coordinate 37,015,464 of OX451345.1, read as the reverse complement.
GATCATAAGATCATTAATTTAAAACAAATAAACAAAGATCTTCTACAGGCTGACATAAAAGTCAAGTTATACTCATCACAAGTTGAAAACACGCGTACATACAAAGTATTCATACTCTTATAATTTCTAAAGCCAATAAAATTAATACTTTATATAGAATGGTATGGCAAATGGTTAAATAAAAATAAACAAAAATGCTTATAACTAATAGTATTAAAGTTGCAGATTAAAAAAGAGGGCTACATCTATGCCTTGTTTGTAAATGTGTGTTTTCTAAGAACTTAAAGTACTAAACAATGTTCTTCTTAACATTTGAATAATTGTATTGAAGCCTTTATGTGTTTATTGTAGTTTATTATTTATAAAAACAAGCAAGTGGCACACCCACTTCAAAAGTGACACAACTCAACAGTTTTCAATTTCGAGTTTATGTACATATGTATGTATGTGGGTCTACCAACAACCAAAAGCTCAGTCTATTTTCTTGCTGTTAACTGATGCCAGAAACGGCTTATGGTTGTATTCATCTCATGAAGATACAGCAGGCTGCAATCACAAAATTGCGTTTTCTGAAGAATAAGGAATTTTAAGTTGTGTCACTTTTGAAGTGACACGAATTGTTTGTTTTTATAGTTTCATTAATTTAAAAATTATGATCACTCGATGAAATACTGAGTGGAAAAGAAGACAATAAAAACTGATAAATATCAGTTAATTGTGGTCGGCATTCACTCAAGGCCAATCGAATGCTTGGTCTCCGTATTGTTTTTTTGTTCCAAATACTTTTTATTCAACTTGACTCTTGATTTCCCAAGGTTTTTTTGTGGAATGAGTGTCGAGCGAATTGTTTTAATCGGAATCGGACCGGTCTAAAATTTCTGAGATGTACACTTTTCATCATAAAGCTTAATACCAAAATATGCCTAACTTAAGTGCGAATAAAAACTAAGTAAGACTATTCAATATTCTAAGTATCTGCGGCTGCTAACTGAAGCTCAATGCCATTAGTTAACAATGTACAAAGCACAACTCGTCATTCAGAAGCTAAATATTGACTTACTTTTAAGAATTTCTCAGCAATATACTTAGCACAGTAAGAAGCTTTTTTAAAATAAATACATACAACACATACAAATCATAAATATGTATAGATATTATATAATTACATTGAATGTAAACTTTATTTAGTAATTTTATTCGTCATCGCTGCTCAGTAAGTAGAGATAAAAAGAAAAAGTAGAGATATTTCATCTATTGTAGAAAAATTCCGGGTATTAACTGGCTATCAGCCCAATCAGCCTGGCCAGACTCAGTATCTTTTGAAACTTTTTCTCTTTCTTTGAGAGAGAGGTGAGGAAGAGAGAAAAAAGTATCCTTGATACTCTGGTATCAAGTGTATAGAATTTCTGAAACGAAACCCTGGCTTCTCAGTTTCTTTTCATGCGCACAAGTAAGCAGTTGTCAAACGAAAGAAGAGCAACGTAGTTTGACGAACGCGTGTTCATATTTTCTCTCACTCTGGCCAACATTTGGATATTCCGTAAATTGACATCAGATGTTTACGAATTTTGAAACCAAATAAGAAATCACAGTGTGTAGCTATCAATATATCAGTAGTGAAACCGTTTCAAAAGATACTGCGTATAGCCATGCCAATTTAATATACATCACCCCGCGTTAAGCGGGGATACGTTCCATCAAAGTAGAGCTTAATGCTTAATTAATAATATGTAAATACCAGAGCTTGAAAATAACTGTTATGCCAATGACGTTGAGCAAAAAAGTCAACTTTTAACTTTTATTTTAATACTTAAAAGTTTTATTTTTCACAACCTAAAGAAATCAACTCGAGGTATTTGTAGCGATATATGTATGTATGTATGTATTTATTCATTTTTCTCCAAACTTGCCACAGCGCATTTTTTTTTTTCAAAAGACTTTTAAAAAAGACTTTTATTTCAAAAAAGTCACACGAAAAAGTCATCATGTTATAATTATGTTTTTTTTTAATAGAAATAAAACCAAACATTTATTTCTTACAAAAATAAAAACAATATAAACGAATATACTTATAAAAACAAATAAAATTCTAAGTCAGTCAGATCAGCGTAAACCGAAACAGCGTTAACCGGGGTCTTACTGTACATATGTACATAGCTGTTTTCTCTTATACGTTGTTCTAGAACGTTGTTTGTTGTTCTGTAAGCTGAACTGTACAACTTCCTTTTACTGGTTATCTGTTTCGCGCTATCGTGTTATAAGAGGTTGCCGCAATTATAACGAAAAGGATTTCGTGTTAGAATGAAACCGTGATGCAGAAAACGGTGTTGTAGGAGTGTTCCCTGTATTATAAATGCTCTCTGCCTTTCATATATGTATGTACATACATATGTAGAATGCATAACATAGACAAAAATATATCTGTAACATGGTAGCAATTCATACGGTTAGCAATGTAAACCGTATTTATAATGATCTTATTTTTGACAACTACATATGTTCACGCAAATAATTCCTACGATAGATGGTGGCGAAATATGTAAATAAGTTCCTCGCGATTTACTCACTCAATTTTAAAGTATGCATTAAGGAAAAAAAAAAACATGATGTTAATTAACGTATCCCAAAGCAAAAGCATTCTAGCATTTTTCGATTTCTGATATTCTAAGACGGTGTTAGAAAAGGAATATCGAGGTTGCAACTTATTTGCGCTGACAACAACGCTCACCAAGGTTAGGACAACGCTCACCCACCATTGGTGGGTGTCACACTTGACATCTTGAGGCCGCCTCAGAAAAAGCTGTTTACGTTGCACGCTGTCACACTAAAAAAAATTGTGATTTGACGTGTCAGTAGCAGCAGCAATGTTGTCCTTTACGTACTGTCTGTCTATCAATATACGGTAGGTATTAGAGATGAGCGTTCCAGTGATTTTTTGAGAACGGTGACAGCAGTGACTGCTACATTTCTGTCACCGTGATTTTTACCAGTGAATTTAAGTCACCGTGATTTTGATATAAGTAACCGATATCAGAAATTTTAATACGTTTTAATATCGAATATCGACATTTTTAAAACAAATAATGACTATGAAATAAATTTTTCTGTATAATAATAATAATAACAATACTAATAATAATAATAATACATATATTATAATATTGTATACAATAACAACTTGTTTGGACAATACAAAATAATAATTTTGTTACTCAGGTTTTTTCTTTTATATCATCATTTTCATATTATTATTTAATTTTTCCAATAATGTTCGAACAATTATAATAATTAATATGTATGGGGAAATAAAAATAAGTCACAAACAAATGTTTAATAGCAAATTATTTAGAACAGAATGTTAAATGTACATACAGGCAAACCTACGTTGTTATACAATACGTGAAAAAATATCATATAGCTATTTTACAGCCACGGGAACCAGCCACAGACAGGAACGAATCGTTTCACTGTCACTGTTAAAAAAATTATTCTGTCTAAAGTAACATTTACAAAATCACGGGTATCGAAATATCGCTCAACTCTACAGAAACCCAACCCTGGGTTTTTGTACAATTCACCGAAACAATATGTTATTCCGAATTCACGGCACGGAAACAAACCAGTGAAAGGAACGAATATATAAATAAATATCGTGGAACGAAGGCTGTCACTGTCACTGGTAAAAATAATATTCGGTCACTCCAGTGACCAGTGACTTTTAAATCACGGTGACAAAATCACCGGTACGGAAATATCGCTCATCTCTAGTAGGTATATTGGAATCTACCTGCATTTATGAGTTCGCATTATTCTAAATTTTTTAATGGTACACTCAATTCTGTTTTTACACGGTCGTGTTTTACACGGTTTTGATATAACACGCTTTGAAAATAAACAAATTTTAAATTTTTTTACACGATTTTATTCCATTTAGCCCGATTTAAAATCTTTTCGGCTTAAATTTTTTTGGTTAAATTTAATTTTTGCGAAATATGTTCATATCACAAATTAGGGGGAATTCTTTTTTTGTGGATACCAGCAAATTTACTGGTCAGAGAAATTGTAAATAACACAAATTTAGGGGAATTCCCTTTTAGTGCATACAATCAAATTTATTTGTGACCGCAATTAGAATGTGTTAATATTTTCTGAACAATATTTTTTTCTTTAATAACTATGCTCGTGTAAAAACACATTATATATGTGATTTACAGCCTTATAATGTAAATAGTTTCAAGACCAAAACGAAAACACTAATGAAAACGAAACGAGCCAAACTAGTATAATAGAAGCTTTTCGTTCGTATTGCAGACAGAAAATGTGTCCATGTGTACAATATTTGATGTATTTTTATTATACAAAGATTTCGGGTAGAATAATTTCGGGTTGCTGATAAAATCTGCAAAGCATGTAAAAATACCAACAACAAGCATTTTTTGCGTTTACTGGATTTCACTCGAGTTTTGTTATGCACAGTTGTCAAACAAACGAAAAATGACGAAAAGCACAAAACAAAACTCATGAAAAACATGTGTTTCGTTTTCGTTTACGTCTCGAAACTATTTACATTATAAGGCTGTTAATAAAATAAACCTGAATAGTTGTTCTTAAAAAATCCTTGTTTTTCACTAATTTCAATAGATTTTAGAGATAAGGGACCAATCACCTATTTTGCATACAAATAATGTCTTTTTTTACACGGGTTTTCCTAGAACCAATTTCCGTTTAAAAACAGAATTGAGTGTATTTTCCATTATTTCTTGTAATAACCTTCACCTGTTTCTTACCCTTTCGTCAGCCTCCTTTGTTCAGGAATTTTCATGTTGTAAAAATTAACATGTTTAAAGGATTGACAGAAAAAAAGGAAGAGAAATTGCAACCTTTTTCCTGTATCTTGTTTCTTATTTATAATTCTAAGACATGTAAGTAAGGATACATTTCCAGTATCTTTTAAGAATTGATACATATTTTAAGTAATTTTTCTTAAATTGTAATGCGGAATATTTTCATATTACAGAAATATGTAAATTGCTAGTAATAATAATAAAAATAAAAATTAGATATAACAATAAAAATCTAAACGAAAACAGTAATGTAAGAAAAAACATAAAATCAGCGGTTTTTCCAGTCCAACATTTTTTACATATTTCTATGGGCATGCATGTTTTCTTAAGTGAAGCCCTTGCTATGGCTGCTACGCATAACAAAACAAAAAAAACAACAGATAAGAAAAATTTTCAGACCGTTCTTCGAGTTTGTATACATGTGTTAGTGTTTGACGCTCTTCAGGTAGCCAAAATTTTAGCGCTAACGTTGAGGCGAACATGGATCGAAAGCTGTTCCACTTTTTGCAATCAACCAATCAGAGCGTGTGAGTCTGGCATTAAGATGCCTAGTGTGACACCCCACATTGTGGTTGCCCAAAGGTATATTCAATACATGTAGAGCAGCGAAGTCCAAATGCACACTATCACATTTTGAGTGTGTATTGGAAATTTTTTCACTTAGCACTGAGAAAAATATATGCGCTTAAACAAAAAGCATGAATATTTTTGGATTTTTGTTTGTTTGCACGCTACATATTTGGATTATTGCAGTACATTGCGAATGAAGCATAAGATCGGAAATTAACTTGTAATGAGTAATGTAAATGTAATATTTTATAAAATAAAGTAGATAGTGCAATAATATTTCATAATCTAAAGTAGATAATGCAATAATAATTTATAATATGAATTAAATTGAATAATGCAATAATATTTTTTAATATAAAGGAAAAATTCACATAAACTTTGTCAAGACAAAAAACGATAATTTTTTGGGTGTAGCAAAATCAAACAAGCGCAGCATACAACCCTACCTCGTCGCTGTCTCGGAAACTACTGACCAGAGATAATGAGATGGGAAACTCTTTTCCCGCTAAAAAATGTGTCAAAATAAAACGAAAATTTATTACACGCATAGTATACGTGTTATTCACCATACGACGTCATGGTTTTATGGCATTTTAAATGACATTTCGTTTATTTACAGAAAGTTTTTGAAGTAGTCGGGCAATCATTTTTGTTTATTGAATTAAATTCAATTAATAAGCACATTAAATTAGTAGATATTAAAATACATCGTATATAAAAGTGTGTGCGTGGTATGGAAACAGTTCTAAGGCAGTATATCTATAATCGACTATCTATCGATATCCCTATTGAACAGACGAAAGTATTGGAGAATAATCTACGATAACCAAATAAAATAATCCAAATCACCAAGCTCACATTCGAGTGAGCTAACATTCCATTGCTACCATGTGAAGTTTTGGTAGGCGAAATATCATCGGTGTCAAAAAAATAACTAATAAAACCACAATGACAAAGAGAAGTAAATTAAATCCAAAGGTTGCATTTGTGATGAAGATCGACGAGTGCCAAGTGTAAACCATCACTGCAAGTGTGAAGTGAATTCCGTAAGTTGAAATTATTTGTTTATAATAGATTTTTGTAGTGGAAACGTGAAGCAAATTCAATAGTATTAAAATGTTAAATAGTTGTTTCTTATCCTCTTAGCAATGATTGGAAACTTTTGTGGCAGTTTGTCTAAGGCATATACGAAGAGACTCCTAAGGAAACGGTATTGGAAGAACGTCTTGATGTCTCAACGGAATTGCAAGATGAATTGCTATTCGCTGCAAACAGATGTTGCGCGGAGATAGGAGAGCATTTGTATTGAGAAGTGACATCCTCCAAAGACAACCTCAATGTCAAGGATTTGTTCCTGTCCGTAACACGACAACTGCTGCAGTAAAAGTTACGGAATGCATTTAACTTTTATTTTTTAAAATTACAATTTATTATATAACAATTAATCTTAAGCATAATAAACAAAGAAGTAAATGTTGTAATTCAAACAATTGTGGCGAATGTTGTGCGCATTGACTCGAAAATAAAGGCTAAAGCAAAACTTTACAGAAACTAAAACAATAAATAAATAAAATATATATATGTGCATGGAAGGAAAATAATACAAGAGCTGTTAATATTTGTATTTGGGTTTTTTGTAATATAAAAGAAGTTTAGAGCTATGGCTACGAACTTAAATCCTTTGAGCTTCATTCATTAGCATATTTTCATTATCATATATCAAAACAATAAAAAAATCTAGTTGAGGTGAAAATTTTAATGACGTCACGATACAGCGTTTCTGTTCACGTTACCAAAAGAAATTATAAAAGTACGAAATTGTGTAAACGGGAAGGTAGGAAAAAGTGTACTTAAATAAAATGAAAAATTTGTTAATAACATGAAAAGGAAAGCTTAATTACAATAATGGTTAATAAATTAGGCATATATGAGCGTACCAGAGTATCTTTCAACTAAAAAAAACAATTTCTTGTTTAAATTGTAGAACACTAGCAGCAGTACTTAAATACCAAAGTGTGCAAAAAAGTTTGAAGTTTGCAAACCAGAAAATCGAATGTAATAATGAGGTGAATTAAATATGTAGATATGCCAACACCAACTTTCATTTGCTTATATATTTACATAAATTTAACAACCTATCTTTAGGTTATATATTTCTAAATTCTTTTGACAAGCATTTTTGGTAACTATTGAGATTGAAAGTGCAAATTAAGTAAAACAAATGCGTAAAGCAAAACCATATACAATATGTGTATAACTTATATCAATTTTCTAATATTCCAGAACTTAAGAAAATTCTTTTCTCAGTAATCAAAATTAATTTGTTGTACTCGAGAGTTAAACAGTAAAAGACATGTTTTAAATTTCGATTAAAAGTAAAGTATAAAACGTTTCTTTAAAAGTTGAACAAAATATTTGGCTTTTCGCACTTAATTTTATAGTTTATCAAAACAAGCGTCAATTGTTCAGAGTTAATGTATATTTACGATCCTTTGATGGCTTTTATTTCTGTGGTAAACCACATATTTAAATAAAACTAAACAAATAATATTTAAATGAAAATATATCCCATAGTACATTCAATATACATATATCCTACAACATTCTACATTCCAAATTGCAAAATTAAGTTATTACTCTATTCTTAAGTGCTAGTTATTGTTAAGCAGCGTATTTGTAAATATCTGACTTACATAAGCTCATTCATTGATTTGATTATATAAGCAAATGGTATCTCAAAACAAAAGGTTCTGACAAGTGTCAAACGTGGTGTATAAGTTAATAAACTGAACACTTTGTTTGGGTCTATAAGGAAAAAAATTCATTTGTTTGGGTCTTAAAGGGGTGAGTTTCTGCTCTAAAACGTCATCAATTATCGAGTTTTCACAAATACTACAATACAATTTCACAACCACGAACACACGATTTGACAACCAGAGTTGCATTTTTTAGAAGTTTCCTATCTCATTATCTCTGCTACTGACCAAAGACTAAAAGACTGGAAACTCTTCCACTACACTCAAAAATCGTAAAATCAAAAAACATGTACACTATACGTGTAATTTCGCATTGAATTGTTGTTGCCCTTTTGGTGAAGTTGGGAAGAAATTCGTTAACATGGCAACGGGTGGAGGTGCCAACCTGCTAACAATATTTAATTCAATTTATTTAATAACAAAAAGGTGAATAATTATATTTGAAAAATTTTTTATTGCAAATCGTGGGAAAAGGTATTGTGTTTGTCACAAGAATTATAAGAACAACAACAATTCTTCTCCAGCTCATATAGCTTCTAAGTTACAGCCCTTTGAAATTTGAAATTTTCACGTCTATTTCCCCTAGTCTTTTTGAGATGCACATATAGGCATATTATTATCGTTCAAAAGGTAATCGAATTACCTTTCATTTATGTAAACTATAATTTTTTGGAGTAACTGTTACTGTTAGAGAAAAATAATATGTAAGATTTTTTATATAATTTTTTCTATTTAATAATTTTGCTCTGAATAAAATGTATAATTAACCTATATAATTACCGTAATAACATCATAATCGGTGCATTATTTTAGGAGAAAACCAACAATAACACTAAAAAAATACCAATTTTTGTCAAACATTATAAAAACAAAGACACGCCTGCCAAATCTAAAATTGAATTTTTCTTGAAAAACAAACGTTTTTTGATAAAAAATTGTTTAACATAAAGGATAGGTAATTTGAATAGCTGTCCAATGATACCAATAAAGTACAGTTTGCAGCCATATAATTAAATACTTTATTATACATATATATGTATTACATTGCAAATATTAGTTAGTTGTTAGTTGGTATCTCTGGATACACAAGCGGTGGTGAGCTTAGAAGCAGAAAAAAATATATGTCGCGAAGCGAAAAATCATAAAGTTTTATTCTAAATTGCTATTAAATAACAACAATGATACCTAGTAATTTGTCAAAAAAAGGTGCCTGTAAGGATTTTGAACATATTCTATACAATTAATTAAGTGGACATTAAAGTGAATGTGCTCATTTTGTGCTGTGAAAATTCTATCTAAAACGCAATTTTCTAGACACAAAAATCACCACATTTGTTTTGTGTACGTAAAGACCCCGGGGTTTTATGTAAACAAAAATTTCTTAGCAATTGTTGTTGCATTGCTCTTCGTGGCACGCACACATTCATAGCATTTTCAAGAGTTTCCAGTCTTGTAGTCTTTGCTACTGACGAGATTTCGTTAACGCTCTCAATGTATACATATTATGTGAGTCAAAAATTGAGTAGCCGAAAGGCTGCTCTTGGGCACCGCTGATGTAGAGCTAATAGATAGTTTTGAAACGTAGCGTTCTCTGGCTAGGATCTATTGAGGAACAATAAATTACGATTTGTTTTTAAAATTGTGTTCTTAGATTTAGGTAAAGGCTTATCCAAAAGTACCTTTAGGATGTTGTCAAACGCCATGTTCATTCCTAGACTATCTTTTATTTCTAGACTACAATGTTAACAAGGGAGTATATTATTGCAGGGCGTGTTAAACTTATTAAAATTTATTTTGAAAATCTGTCTTCAATCAAAAAATACCTATTGTAAATTACGTGAATTGTTCGGCATACATACATTTATCGCAGCAAGTAATTCCGTATTTCATTAAAAAATTTGTTAAAGTGTTAAATAAAATTAATAAAATAAAATTGTGCAAGTGTTGCTTCCAATTAACTCCGATTTCACGCCATTCTCAAGAATTGAGCATTTCTTATGGTAGTTTGTAGTAAAACCATATAGCACATGTATGACCCTGACCCAAGCTGACCCTGATTTCTTACACAGACGTCTTTGGCAAGTGTACCAAGACGTTTAGAGCGGCAGTTGGTGTGCTTTTCATGGCCCATGTAATACTTAGGCTAGTCATTCGTTGCATCTATCCAGGTTTTCTTTTTGTTCATTGCAGCAAACTACAGCATCATGGAGTAAGATCGGCCGAACCATTGCTGAGTATATTCAAAGCATTGTAGACGGAGAGAAGCCCCAAGACCTGCCCACCAAACCTACCTACTCTTACAGGTATAGAGATCCACCGAAGCCTTCTTCGCCCTCCTTCAACATTTTCCTTCCACGTCAGCTTGCTGTCCAAAATTACTCCTAGCTTTCTGGTGCGGCTCTTTGTTTGGGCCTTTGTTGTCGAAACATTGAAGCAATCATTTTCGATAGGTTTGAGTAGAGTATCTACTCTGCTGTTCCAGAGAGTATACTGAACCAAATCTTGTAGGTGAATATGAAGAAAAGGGGTGTTAACCTGTTTGAATATATTTCATTATATTGAAGAAATTTCGTTATCGTATTATTTTTACGAAATTTCTTTAATACGAACAAAATCATCATTCCAACGGAAAAAATTGACACACTTTCTTCAATTTAACTAGTCATATTCTTGAAATTAATAAATTTTCTTCAATTCATAGTATCATTTCTTCAAGTCGATAATAATTATTGAATTTAACAAACAAATTTAACACAAAATGTTCTTTAATATAAATAATTTGTTTCTTCAAAATGAATTTTACAAACTATGTTCTTCTGATTGACAAAAACTTCTCCAATTCGATGTGTCTTCTTCTCCAAACTGACGAAATTTGTTTGATACAAACCAACGAAAACTATAGTTAAAATAAAATAAAAAGACGTGCTTAACAATTTGTAATAAAATTTATTGAATACGAATATTATTGTATAATAATAGAAATATCGAATTCGTTTTTATTAAATAAAAATAAATTTGTATAAAATTCCAAACTAGATTGGATTCAACTGGATATGAACCAGAAAGAGCGTCAACTTCGGCCTGACCGAAGTTCATATACCCTACACACGTTTACTTACAAATTAGGCGTGGCAATAGTCTAATTTTTTCCCCTTTTCAATCTCAAATAGCCTGTGATGACAGGAAATATTCGTGACAAATTTGATGAAAATATCTCTATTCGTTCTCCTGTAATCGAGTTTTATTTAATTAGTGGGTGACCACGCCCATTTGTGGTAGTCTTTGGCGAAGAAATTTCTTCAATCAATGAATTATTCAATTGTGAAGAAGTTTTTATCATTTGTGTAGATATTTCTTCAATTAACGAACAAGAACGAACACGGGGTTACGATTTATACATCTGTCAATCATTTATTGTGTGTCAAAAAATTTGTGTAGAGATATTGGCTGTTTGTTGTTTTTAGATGATGAAAATTTGCGAAAAAAAATATATACGAGTATGTTCAAGCAATGAAAAATTTGTATTTAATAGTAAAGAAAGTTCTTCATTTCATAAAGAATTTGTGAAGAAATTTCTTCATCGTATGAACCCTTTTTATTTTAAAGATTAACAAAATATTTTCTTCAAATTCACCTACCAGATTTGGTCCAGTGTAGAAGATAGGATCCTGCCATGTGGTGTTCCTCAGCTGACAACTTTGGTGGATCCTTCCCACTCCGCAGAAACCTCTCTGTGTTTTAACCACCTGTCTGTCCATCTGCAGATAGAAGGGTGTATATCCAATTTGCTAATACCTTCCATTATGGCTACAGGCGTTACCGCGTTGAAATCTCCTTCATTATATAGGAAGGCTCTAATATCAACGGCTGCATGAGGTGCCGTTTCTACGGATTTGCCCTTTGTATCTGCATGTTGTCTGGGTGACAGAGCCCTTGGAGTGAGCTTCTCTTTTATGTGAGCGTCTAGCACCTTTTCCAGTGTTTTCATTAGGAAAGTCGTGAGGCTAATTGGCCTGTTATCTTTCACGTATAATATATGTGGCCTCTTTTGCCCACTTTCGGTATGAATACCACTCTTGATATTTTCCAGGACTTGGCTACGTAGCTGATTGTTAAGCAGCCTTCATACATGTAATAGTAAATTAACTTCAACTAATTTTCTATGACAATTTAATACCTTAATATAGGGGATAAATAAAAGAATAACTCAGGTGACTGAGTCTATGAATATACATAAAGAAATATATAATATATATATACATAAAGAAGAATATAAAAAATTGTTTTGGCGGGTCGATATGTCCGTCGAAGTTTAGAAGCTGTGGCTTAATTAGCGCGGAACAATTTTTTTATTTCTATTCTTTCACTCTCCAGCGAGAAGACCGCAAAAATGTTCGATGTACCCATATTAATAACCACTCCTTGTGCGCAACTTATCCGACTTCTACTTCTTCTGCTGCTCATCCCCACTACTCGCCTAGATAAGCTTGTCGACCTGGCTAGAGACCTGGAAACTGGTGCGCTTCTTACCAAACTCCCTGATACCAAATCCTTCTTGGAGGAATACGATTTCATTATCGTAGGGGCCGGCTCAGGAGGCTGTGTCGTGGCTAATCGCCTCAGTGAGATAAACGCTAGTGTTCTGCTATTAGAAGCCGGCGATCAGGAAACATTCCTCAGCGATGTGCCCCTCACTGCGGCGCTCACGCAGATTACACGTTATAATTGGGGCTACAAAGCCGAGCCGACGCCAAATGCCTGTCGGAGTTTAAGAGGTGGTGTTTGCAACTGGCCCAAGGGGCGTGGAGTAGGCGGTACAAGTCTGATTAACTTCATGTTGTACACTCGCGGCCATCGCTCGGACTACGACCACTGGGCGTCTCTAGGCAACACCGGCTGGAGCTATAACGAAGTATTACCTTATTTCAAGAAATCCGAAAATATTGGCATTTCGAAGCTACGTAGTTCAATATACCACGGACGCAAAGGTCCTCTGGACGTCAGCTACACGACCTACAAATCGCCACTGCTGAAGTCCTTTCTGAAAGCTGGTATCGAGTTGGGCTACCAAATCAATGATCCCAATGGCGAGCAACTGTTAGGGTTCAGTCGCCCGCAAGCCACTCTTAGAAATGGTAGACGATGTAGCGTCAGCAAAGCTTTCATCAAACCCGTCGTAAAACGCAGCAACCTCCATATCTCTATGAAATCTTGGGTCACACGTATCATCATAGATCCGCAGACAAAGTTGGCGAGTGGCGTGGAGTTCATCAAGCAAAAACGTCACCATATCGTTCGTGCGCGTAGAGAAGTTATTCTTGCTGCGGGTAGTGTCGCTTCACCGCAGTTGCTGATGTTGTCGGGAGTGGGACCCACTGAAAACTTGGCGGAGTTTCAGATACCAGTTTTGCAAGACCTGCAGGTTGGCTTCAACTTACAAGACCATGTGACGTTGAATGGTTTAGTATTCGTGGTCAACGTCACAACTTTAAACGATCTCCGATTGATGAATGCAAAAGATCTGCTGCAGTATGTCCTTTCTGGTCACGGCCCATATACACTTCCCGGAGGCGCTGAGGCGCTCGCGTTTATCAGAACGCCCAATTCGTCATACGGTAAGAAGACAAAATATTAAAAACCAAAAAAAGTGGGAAGAGAATCCTCAACTATGCTTGTTCACTTCAGCCGAAGACTATGCTGATATGGAAATAGTGTTAGGAGCAGGTTCCCTCAGCGGCGATCATTTGGGAACCATGCGTGATTTGCTCGGGATACCGGATACGTTTTTTCATAAAGTCTTTGATGAGCTTCGTGACAAGGTGGCTTTATTTTCTCTGTGGTTTTCATTACAGAATAAACTTTGTGATTTTCGTTACAGGAAAGTTTTGGAATGGTACCTGTGCTATTGCGTCCCAAAAGTAGGGGACGCATTTCTCTGCGCAGCCGGAGCCCCTTCCAATGGCCCAAAATGGAACCTAACTACATGCAGCATCCCGATGATATAAGAACAATGATCGAAGGTGTACAAATGGTAGAAGTACCTTTAGTCTCCGTATAAGCAAAAATCATTTCGTCTCTAAATCACACAGATTCTAGAGCTCTCCAAGACGAATGCAATGCGTCACCTGGGTACTCGGTTTCACGACAAAGCCTTCCCTGGCTGCGAACAAGAATCCTTTGGAAGTACGGCCTATTGGCAGTGTGTTCTACGTGGCTATGGTTCCAGTTTGCAACATCAGTCAGGTACCCAATTACCTAATTACTATAATAATGACGCACACTTGATATCCAATTAATTAGATTATACCTGATATACATATATATAATCAGGCACCTGCAAAATGGGCCCTCGGTCCGATCCCGAATCGGTAGTCGATCCCGAACTGCGCGTGCACGGAATCAGTCACTTGCGTGTAGTGGATGCCTCCGTGATGCCGACCATACCAGCGAGTCATACGAATGCCGTCGTGATCATGATTGCCGAAAAGGCTGCAGATATAATAAAGAAGTCGTGGGGCATGATTTGAAAAAGAGTGGCAGAAGAGTGCAGGTACACCGAGGGAAAAAACAACGTAAAATTAAGAAAAACAACGTTGATTCAAAGTAAAACGTTAACAATAGTCTACTAAGTTGAAAATTTTCAAACCAACTTCTTTATTTTTATTTTGACAGTGAGCGAAATTTATGTTTTTTAAGTTGTTCAAACTTTAACTCAATATTTATTTCAAAATTGTTAATTTTCAATATGGTTTGAAAACGTATTTGTTTTAAATTTGTTTCCTTTAGTTTAATATGGGAGCTATTTGATTTGTTACAGAAACGTAGTTATTTTAAAGTTGTTTTATTTGAATTTGATATGAAACTGGAATTGTTTTAAAATTGTGACTTTATAATTTAAAATTATAATGTAGTCATTCTTAAAGTCTTTAATGGCAATTTAATATGAGAACGCAGTTGTTTTACAAATATTTTATTTCAATTTAAGATGGGATACTGCTTTTCTTAATTTGGAATTACTCACCTTATAATCCCAACGTGAAAGAGATATAGACATAAATTTCACAAAATTGTTTATAAAATCATTTATTTAACAAGTGTTACTTCGTTATTTAATAATATACATACATTACATAAGTTACTAATAATAAACTTATAATTATATATTTTTGGGCCTTACGTAAGTTTTACCATTATTAAGGCCATATAAATGTAAAGGAGGACTTACAAATTCAGAAAATCTTTTAGTTATAACAATATTTTTATTGAGTATACAACCAACCTCATAGGATTGAAAATGGTAGCTGACATTTTTTACACAAATTTGGTAGCATTGTACTTTAATAGTATTATCTTTATAAACAAAGTCTTTTATATTAAACAGTTCATACACTTTCTCATTTGTGGCTAAATAGTAATTGCTTTTATAATTGGTTCCCTTGTAGACCACTTCATTTAATACTATCGGTTCATTGAAATTAATACCTCCTTTTGGAATTTGTTTAAAAGCCTGCGTTTTTGATAACCCTTCTACATTAGAGTGATTAAAAGTAATAATTGGCTCAGTAGATTCCTGATGATCCATTCAAAATTTAGAAAACTTTAACCCTGATTTAATTACCAATGAATAAGATGGATTGACTCTTGAGGTTGTATTATGCAAATACATTTTAGCTTCTTTATGTTTTGCCTCAAACCTCATACTCCTCATACTTTGGATATTGCTGTAGCGTAGTGAACAAGAAAGTGATGTTTTGGTTTCAGTGCACTATACAACTTAGTATAAATTAAATGATGTCTTTTAATTAAATTTTGCAAAGTAAGTAATTCTTCTTTGACATTTCGATTTTGTAAGGAAGTGTATGATTTCAAGCAGAATTATCAAGAGCTGCCAATGCTGATTATTAAGCGGAATAAGATCTCCTATCATCAAGGCCAAAAAATTAACGAAACATCCAACTTCACTAGCTGTCATTTTCAGGTTAAACGCCTTTAATCTTGAAATTTCTAAAGGTAGAGAACTATTTCCAATTTCAGTTTCACCAAATTGGAAAAGTCTTTTTCGGCTATTAATATCATTTAATGTTATAACTTTGTCTGTTATTAATCCCAGCAAAATATGTCATATATCATAAGAACAGACTCCTTCATAGATATCGTGCATAAAGTCGAAGCAAAAATTGTCTGACAAATGAAAATTGTGTAAGGTATTGAAAATGCTATTGTTTTTTACTCCAGTTTCCCGAAAATTATTTTTCGACAAATCTTCTTGATAACTGCTTTTACTTCTTAAATCCTCTGAAATTTCTAATATATCAAATTTCATTTGTTCTTTTGTTCTAATACAACCACGGCAATATTTTTTTGAATTAAATGATTGAACAAAACCAAGAACACTATTTGTGGCCAAATTATCTCCCACTACTAAACCTAAAACAAAGTGAATTTTACGATTCCCAGAAGGTGTCGCGATATCTATGCCATCTTCTAATCTTTTTAAATCTTGCACCAGACTGTAAAATGCAACTTCATTACCAGAGGTCCTAAGATCCGACGTAGATAAAAAAGCAGCATGGAAAATATATTCTAGCTTTGAAAGTAAATGCTGTGGCATCGTAGGGAAGCTTATATAGCATCCACAGATTGAATAAGTGTGAGTACCAAGGGGATTATTTATTTGAAAATCATTGACATAAAGAATATACGGAAGAACTAAATCTGATTGAAATTTTCGCTTTTGCATCTTAAATATTTCTCCACTTGCAAAATTATATAAAACCCTATCTTTGAAATAGGTATGCGTATTACTCAATGTATAATCTAATAGCTTGGGAATTTTAAAAATTGATTTAAACATAAATTGCAATGGCATAATATATATATTACATGACTTTGGAGCTAATGTGGGATTCCCTTGAAGAGTTCTTTCTGAAATTTTTTTACTATTTAGAAATGTTGTTGGGTTTTCATATAACTTTAAATCTGTTAGCACTTTCAAAAGCCTATACTCTGAATTAATCTCTTGAAAAGGATTTTTGCAAAAATCCAATAAAATTTTGCAATCCTCATTGACTTCGTTATTATTTATGGTAACTATGCTTCCAATTGCTGTTGATATAGATCTAAGCAAGGATGAGACCATGCCTTGAACTTCAAGAACATGTTTTCTGGGCATAGAATTTTTATAATGCAAAGAAAGAACTAAATCCAAAGCCTTCTCTTTCAATAAGTTCACTGTTTTCGAAACATTGGTACTTTGAGTTGAAAAGGATTTTAAAGTGGAATCTACCGTAAGACTTTCCTGAATTTTTTTGTTATTGCTCGCATTATACAACCTTTTAGAGTCATCCAGAAATTCATTGGAATCATCATCACCTTCATTGAATTTATGTATTTTTTCCAGATGTAATCTAAAGCATGTAAAGTGTGAAAAATCTTGATTGAATCTGTTTTGTTTACATTGAAGTTTAAGAAGTTTACCGGTTATAAGATGGTCGATTTTAAGATGGCGAATAAGAAGGCAAGCGTTTTTGAATTTGTTTTTACAAAGATAACAAAAATACATTTTTTCGAACTATTAATTAATTATGTGTCAAATAATCTAGAATCTTTTGATCTAATCTTTTTGTAAGGGTGACTTAGAAGACGAGCTGACGGAGACTGTAGCGTTTTGCAACCAATCCTCGACTTTAGATGGCATCGACATTGTATCTTCATCTATTCCAAACTACGAAAATTGCTCATTAAATCCTTAAACGGGCGCTTGACACATGCTCCAATTTTCTTGTTGTTTATAGCGATAATTCCAACAACAATAAAATTGGAGCATGTGCCAAGTGCGCGATCTGCTCCCTCATTAATAACACATAACACATAACATTATATCATCATGTCGAGGATTTGTTAAAATAACTCAAGTATTGACTCACTTGTTTTTTCTTCCAAAGAAAAAATTTTTCACGAAACTCCATGCGAAGACCTAAAGGAGGAATGGCTTCTTTAATATCTTTATTTTTCATATATTCCAGACTTCTATAAGTTACTTGAGCAGCTGAAATTTTTTAAGGAAATTATAATATAAATTTAGAAGTGGCTCACCAAATTACTTTAGGATTAATTTAGGAAGCTCGGAAACAAATTAGAATAGCAAACACGTGTACATACCTTTTAAATATGGCGAAATGCACTCCATGTTTTTTTAACATATCATTTAGTTTCTCTTCGTCGGGATCAAGCACATCCACTTTCAAAGATACTTCTGTAACTGCTTCCAAAGTATCCAGGAACACGCATTCCGAATAATCTATATTTTCCATTCACAGAGATTCACTTTAATTAAGTTTCTATTAAACGTGATCTAAACCACTTGCACTGAAAAACGAAACTGAACTGACAGAAATAATATTCACAAGTAATATTTGTTCTTGCTTTTTCCATGAAGATCACAGTATACAGACCTGATTGAAGCTTGATTAAACACGTTTCAACTTTGAAACAAAAACGAACTCTCTCATATTTAAAATTTAATCACTTTAAATCTAAAACGCTAACATATTAATTTCAAAATGAAGCAACTTTACATCAAATATGTTTAACATAAATTACAAGACAAATTAAAAATTGAATTCTTGTTTTGAAGATGAACATCTATTTTCAAATTTGTTAACATGAAATTGATGCTTGTGATATTTATTTTAAGAACGAAAATTTCAGATTTAAAATTTTTTTCATTAAAAAAATTTTGAAATAAATGCGATCATACTTGTTTTTAAGGCCCGTTTTTTCGCTTAGTGTATAGTATTTAATTACTTAAATTAGGTTATTATACATTAAGTTGCAAAGAAAATTAAAGATGAGACTCTGTGACTCCACGTGGTCGGGGGATGTAAATGTAGTTTGGATTTTCTACTCTTTGTTTTTTAAGACTTGGTTCTACTGCGTACAGGGATCGTGTGTATATTTGCTTGGATCTGCAAAACTCGAATGAAAAACACACTGAATCATATTTAGTATTTAAAGATTTATCTATAGGATCCTCTAAACCTGGGATGCACAAATTAGCTTTCGCGGGCAGTTGGCCCGTACGGGCACGCCGCGGGCTCCGTGGGCACTTGACAAAATGGCGTACAAACAAGAGAACAAATTTGCAGGGCAGAGTGACCAGGTTTAAAGTGAAATTCTTAAGATCTTCGCTTGTTAATACAAAATTTGTTTCATTTTGTGCAAACATTTTTTATTTTTTACTGCAGAAGAATATAAATTGTATAAAGATAATAGGGTATTTATATTGAAGCGTTTTTAAAACTTCTTTAAAAAATATTTCCACACCTTGCACAATAGAAATGTTCAACTTTTTGAAAAAGTGCAACATGGTTACCCTAATTGCAAGCTGATCGAAAAATTACACACCAACACATGAATGTTCTAGATTTTGCAGATAAGAATATGCACTGAGAGAATAAAAGAAAGCACTTCAAATATTTCTTGACAAATGCTTGAAACTTGAAAAAAATAATGCCAAAGTCGGTGCAACTTTCATTTATCCCTTTTACAAAGCAAAAAACGCATATGAGTCATCATTCACGAAAATCAGTCCGTTTTTGGAAATAATTATTGGCAAGCTGAAAGTACGTAAATGTACTGTTCAACATATATAATTTCTCTCAGTGAATCTCTGCATCTCATTGGCTGTTGGATACAGATAGGCAAAAATATATTTATGAGTACCCAGTCGGAATTGTCACATTTACAAAAATTAAAAATAAATGACCTTTATAATGACAAATAATGCCCAGCTACCTAAGCGTCCTTATTTTTTATTGCTGTTGTTAGTGTTACCTGTGGCCAACAACAACAAAAATAATTTAGACTCTGAGGTGTATTCCAGGAAATTGAATTTAGGAATAGTGATTGAATGTATAAAAAATGCATAATATAAGTCGGTTTTTTAAATTACATTGGCTCATTATTGAAAGTGTTTTCAAAGTGAACAGAACTGATGCATTGTATTCTGGAAAATTAATATTAAATATAAATAAAAAAAATTAAACATTAAAATTAAAATTAAACATTAATTGACTGCCATTTCCTGTTGGGTGTTCATATTATAAGCTTGCTGATTTTCATAAATACAGTGGGATACTTTGAAATGAGTGCTGCTAAAAACAAAGCCTGCAGTTTTAAATCCGAATGGAAGCTACAATTTCTTTGCAGAGAAAACGGTGGTCAAACTCAGTGCCTAATATGCAAAAAATATATTATATATAAATTTTATAATGTTAAAAGACATTATGACATTATGAATGTTAAAAGACATTAAGAAACCGTATTTCTGATGTAAACACTGCAGCCATTTTGCGCCTCTCTTCTTGCAAGGACATCGAACCCAACATTGAAGGAATAATTTTAAGAAAACTTTCTCAAGAGGGTAATGATGATGATTAATAAATTTGGAAACAAAAAACAAATTGTAATAATTATTTCAAAACTTGTTTTAATTATTTAAATAAGAATAATAAATATTATTTAATATTATCAAAAGGAAAATTATGTTGCATTAATTAATTATAAAAAACACTTGCAAACAATTATTTGGTGATGTTGTTCCACTGTGCAGTCTAAAATTTTCGATAATTGACAGCTTGTGATTGGCTGGGTTTGTAACTGATAGAAAAGTTGTGTGCATAACTATTGTACCATATGTCCACGGGCGTAGATATTAATTCGGGTTTATGCAATTTCTTGTACCATGGTATTATAAGATTGCCAGATATAATTTACTAAAAAAGTACCTTCCTAAATTTCTAAAGGCTGAATTCAGTCAAAAGTTTGATATATTGCAAATGGTATGAGAAATTGTTGGTGTTTTAAAGAGAGGCTTCAAAAACCCAAAAGACCTAAAATTTTAATGCTTACGCCACTGTCTCCAACACTTCCCTCTCAACTTATCCCCCTCACCCAGCCCGTACGGGCAATTGCTGAGCCCGCGAGAATTGCTACGGGCAGCTCCGGTGAACATCCCTGCTCTAAACGACGCTATAACTTTTCTTAAAAAGCTATTATAGTAAGAACTCGGCGCTCTCCTAGTGGAGAGTTGCTGTAGCTTATAATAGGACACATGTTATATGCTCATATTCAACATACGATATCATTATCATTGTTGCTGAATACTATAATTTCTTATATCTTAATTAGTCCTACGAAATCTATATATAGCGGTGGCAACTTAAACCGTACATCCAGGATACGTTCTCAATCATGTCACCTAAACTGGGCCATGCGGTGGAAAGTTTTCAAGCAATTACACAGGATTATTGCAATAATTACTTGACATTATGTACTGAATCTTTGAGCTGTAATCTTAATAATATACAGTTTACATTTTAACAAATAAGAAACAGGTAATTTGGTTATGGTGTAAGTGTATATTTTGTATTTAGTGAAGTACCATAAGTAAAATGAACACTCGATCGATGTTCATAGTAGTTTAAACGAAGGCTGACAACTCTATTATAATAGAGTTAGAGTAGAGTAGTCTAATAATTATTAGACTGCGAAGTCTCCAAAACGGTGCTGTCAAGCACCAGTGTTGTCGCTCAAACAAAATACAAAGTGTCCTCTGCTTAATATACATAAATAATAAATGTATCCATAATTTGACGAAACGCTGGTCATGAGAAAGATAGGTATCCCCATTGCGTATTTAAAATAATAGAAAATAACAAAACAACTTACATTGCTCTCTCGTAAAAAATCCACAAATATTTCCTTTAAAGTTACCATTTAAATTACAATTAAAAAAAATTTCCTTTAAATCTGAAGATACAAGCGTTGTGTGCAACCTTAAAAAATCGATCAATATTTACCCGGCGTGATGTCGTTCTCAACCGGAAAATGAGAACGGCCCTGCGCATTGCCTAATCTTGATGTCTATCATTCTTGGTTTTTCTATTATTCTGGGCAAACCACAACAAATCGCAACGGACGACTGACTCTCCAGAAAGTCTGCAAAGCATGCAGTCGTTCGTCGATTCAATACGTGTTTGGTCTACTTGTCGCCGGGCTAGGATCGTATTTACGGCAAAAATGAGACAATAATAAAAATAAATAATAACTTTGACGTGTTTGTTGGAAAGGGTCATTTCAAAAGCCCCAGCCCCCGAGGATCAGCTGAGCAATGCAGGTGCATGCTTTGTTTTTTCGTACACTCATGAAAAAATTCAGTTTTGAGTTCAGCTTTTGTTTGGCGTCAAAAAGGAAGTTTGTGGCCACATTCTTTTACTGATTATTATAACCTATTTTCACTTGGCTGAGGGTGGGTGCGTTGCACATAAGAACACACACAAATGTGTTTTTATATGCAGATATAAATACATATAGATACCTTGCCGTGCGCTTGAGGTTGTTACTTTTAATTAGGCTGAAAATAACGATATAAAATTGAAGTTGCCTACACTTGTACTTAAGATTACATGTCCACGTAAAATTGTGTTGGTGCTTTTGTTAATGTAAAGGTAAGTACACAATTGACCCTATTTTTTAATTATACAAATTTCGACTGACTGACAGTTGCGCTGAACACTCGTATAAAACGCCGGCTGTGCTTGTTATCAAATTAAAATATGCTAAATAATGAACAAAAATTAAAAAATTACAACCGTAATTGGAATTTTTAATTTTCAAAAAAATTCCGAAGTATTACGAGTATTTAACAAAAAATTCAACTATTTTTATTATCCTTATTATCTATGTTTTTTTATTACACATTACTTGTTTTGTTGCTTTTTGGTTTTAGTTTGCATGTTTTTTTAGCCGCAAAGTATGCTCCGTAAATATTAAAACAAATGTCAACATTAGCCATTGATTTCGCTATTGACACCCTGTTAACACATGCTGTGGCAAACACAGCTTTCCTAAAACCAGAGTTCGAAAAACGTTCATATCCCTCACCGAAGATAACAATAAGTATTTCCATCCTCATTGATAAATATCTTTTTTCATCCGAGTACAAAAAAGAATTCATTGATTCTTTTCTTGGTTGGACAAAGTATCCGAATGTATTATACCACAAACGCTCCGGTTTCGTTGCTGTGTTGTATGTCATATTTTCTGATATTTTTAGTGCCTTTTGTTTAAAAAAGTTATTTACTTTTAAAGCTTTTTTTACTATATTTTATTTTCTACTTTTTAATCATCAAAACGTGAATCTTCTATGTAAGAAATGTGTCAACATTTCTTTCCAAAAATTAATTTTAATTAAAAAAAAACTAACGGAAGCAGTAAGTGAATATACCCTCGTCACTTCGTGTGTAGGGTATAAAAATCAAATCAAATCAAATTGGAAACCCTTCCAATCGAACCCAAACCCTTTACATGGTAAGCCAACACTCTATCGCTGAGC
This sequence comes from Myopa testacea, assembly GCA_949629155.1. Lineage (NCBI taxonomy): Eukaryota > Metazoa > Arthropoda > Insecta > Diptera > Conopidae > Myopa > Myopa testacea. The sequence continues at coordinate 36,991,897 of OX451345.1, read as the reverse complement.
TCCATGCCATGAGCTCTATATAAAACTTGTTTAAATACTGTATATTACGCCCGTGTGTCACTCAAGGGTGACAAACCTTTTTCGTTAATTTCTGTAAATACATAATAAGCATTTAAAAATATTGGGAAAATCTAAATATATAAAATCCCTGTGTCGTATGCCTGTCTGTTAGCAAAATATGTCCGGGCCTTTTTTTTTTACTTCCACATTACTTAGAAACCTGAAATTTTTCAGAGATGTTCGTGGCATCTAATGTTGATGAGAAAAAATGTTGATCAAATGTGAAAAATCCAAACGGCTTCGCCATTTTTTGGCAAAAAACCCGATTGGGAGGAAATTTGTATTTTTTTTTTCTAGATTGTGCTGATTAATTTGTCAGATTTTATTATGACAAATTTAATATTTTAAAAATTTAATAATTTTTTATAATACATAGATTCATTTCACTGACTTTGTTTTGTTTATGACTATTTTTTGTGATGTGTTTACGTGTTTAGAAAATAAACATTCGAAATTTAGTTAATGTTTCTGTGTCTCAGTTAAAATCCCGCAATTCGCTCTCCAAAAACAGAATGGGTGGGTGAGAGAAAAAGAGGCAGTGAGAGAGTCATAGGACGAATGTACACAGTGAGTGTATCGGAAGGTGAGCAATATAATCTAAGACTACTTCTAATACATGTGCCAGGGGCAATCAGTTTTGAGAGGCATACAAGGAGTTGGGTATCTTAGAAGACGATTCTGTTTGGGAAGCCACACTGGCTGACCCCGGATCATTGTAGAACACACGCAGATTGTGCAGATGTAGCCCTACGCGATGTCCAAGAAATTATTATTTGACATGGTAAAAATTGTACATACAGTGGACCCTCGGTTAACGAACGCCCCGCATAACGAACACTTTTTTTTGGGAAAAAAAAAAAAGTTTCGCTTAACGAACGAAGTTTCGCATAACGACCAACGAAAAAGGGGGGAAACCTTAATTGCATGTAAAATTTCTGTCTGTGCTAAGCAACGAAACAGGGGAAACCCCAAATACACATTATAGTGCTGTCTGTGTTTAGCTTTTGTTTCATAATTGTGCATTTTGTTTTATTTTTATGCATAATTGCCTGTGTTCGTAAAATTAACAAGACGTGTTGAAACATACAAATGTTCTATTTTTAATTTTGTTTTTATAAAAATTGCAAAATAACATACGTAAATGTCTTCAAAAAAAGATTCGGAGAAAGAGAAAAATAAAAGGGCCAAAATAACTATTGAAATGAAACTCAAGATCATTGAAAAACATAAACATGGTTTGGGTGTGGCTGATTTAGGACGTGCGTTCAACTTATCGAAATCAACGATTTCTACTATCCTCAAGAATAAGGACAAGCTTGCGGTGTTGAATGCTTCAAAGGGAGTATCAAGAGTTTCTTCGCAACGACCACAAATTCTCGATGATATTGAAAGATTGCTTCTGATATGGATTAACGAAAAGCAAATGCAAGGTGACACAATTTCGCAGAATATAATTTGTGAGAAGGCTAAAAAAATATTCACCAATCTTATTGAAAAGTCACCAGGAACATCAACAGCCAGAGGAGAAGAGTTCAAAGCAAGTAAGGGGTGGTTCGAGAATTTTAAAAAACGTACTGGTATTCATAGCGTTACGAGACATGGTGAAGCAGCAAGCTCAGACGCTAAGGCAGCAGAGAGTTTTGTCGGCGAATTCAAGAAGCTTGTGGTTTCTGAGGGTTACTTGCTCCAACGAGTATGTATCATGAAGAGATTACAAAGGCGAATTCAACGCTGAGAAATTTTCAACATTAGCGACATCGATCAGGGACATACCGATTGGTTGGACTCGAACTACATTTGATGCTTATAAGGTTGTTGAATTCTGTATGACTTCGTATGTGAATATGCGTAAGAAGAGTTGATTCATCGAGCACCCGGTTGCCAGATAAAGTGTGAAAGAAAGAATCGATCAATTTTTTGCGTACAGCGGGTGATGAGAAGAACGGTGCAAGAGAAGAACGATTCGTCTTCGTTTTGTTTTTTCACAATAACAAAACATGTACAGCCGTACGTCCGCCGAATAAACAGATTTGCTTTCAATTTTACATTTTATGGCTTTTGAATGAAATTTTGCTTTTTCTAGCTTCGTTCTGCTACTGTTTCAGTGTCTAAGCTTTCTAAAGCGCTGGCACGATCTACGTTCCGAGCATAGCGTGCTGTTAAAGTATTTGTATAGGCATTGTACATATATTTTAGTCGGCATATGATGTTATGGCTTGTAACTACAGATATATATTTATGCATACCATATAAGTCAACAAAGAAAACAATTAAACAAGATAGATAGAAATCATACATAATAAATTATTATTTTATATCGAATACTTGTGATAATACAATATAGTACATGTATTAACTACTAAGGTTTTACTAATATTTCCGATATTAATTTCAAATAGTAAAGCATGTTCAATAGTTTTAGACACAAACTGTTTTTTATGTTCTGGTTTCATAAAATCAAATTAAATTTAATGGCATGCCATAATTATACATTGACACAAATATTTACAAATATATATATATACAGTGTTCCACTACAGTCTTCGTACAGCACTTCGTCACAACTTCATTGATAAAAAAAGGTAATGCGTGGCAAGAATTTTAAAAAAAATTTAATGCAGCTTTGTTTATTAAACCATTTCCTTCAATTTAACAAAAAAATAAACCAATTTCATCAATTAATCTAAAAGTTATTAACTAAAATCGCAAAAAAGTCACTGAATCAGTTCCAATAAAGTCTTCGTACACTCACAAACAAAGTAACTAAAAATCCTTATAAACTGTGAACTTTTTTTTTAATATTTTGTGGGGTAGCCTATATTTTTAATAAGGGCTTTAAGAAGGTCCGGCATCGATTCCACAACTTTCTGTACAAAGCGAGGTTCGATTTTCAATACCGATGTATGTATGGTGGCCCATAGCTTCTTCAATTATCCCCAAGTTTCCAACGCCACGTGCAGCCATACACCCCCATACTAGCACCCCGCCACCGTCATATTTTACTGATAAATCTAACAAATCGCAAAAAGCGTATAGGCTTCGCTTGTAAATACCAAAATGCATCTCTCGAGTTTTGGCGGAATGTTATATTCTCCGATGAGTCGAATTATAACATTTTTAGGTCTGATGGCAAACTTAGTGTGAAAAAAAACGGGAAAATCTTACAATCCAAAAAATACAATCAACATGCCGACTAAAATATATGTACAATGCCTATACAAATACTTTAACAGCACGCTATGCTCGGAACGTAGATCGTGCCAGCGCTTTAGAAAGCTTAGACACTGAAACAGTAGCAGAACGAAGCTAGAAAAAGCAAAATTTCATTCAAAAGCCATAAAATGTAAAATTGAAAGCAAATCTGTTTATTCGGCGGACGTACGGCTGTACATGTTTTGTTATTGTGAAAAAACAAAACGAAGACGAATCGTTCTTCTCTTGCACCGTTCTTCTCATCACCCGCTGTACGCAAAAAATTGATCGATTCTTTCTTTCACACTTTATCTGGCAACCGGGTGCTCGATGAATCAACTCTTCTTACGCATATTCACATACGAAGTCATACAGAATTCAACAACCTTATAAGCATCAAACGTAGTTCGAGTCCAACCAATCGGTATGTCCCTGATCGATGTCGCTAATGTTGAAAATTTCTCAGCGTTGAATTCGCCTTTGTAATCTCTTCATGATACATACTCGTTGCGCCAAAGACTACAAGACTG
>OX451345.1:36891857-36987915 GCA_949629155.1 Myopa testacea | reverse complement strand
TGATAAATCTAACAAATCGCAAAAAGCGTATAGGCTTCGCTTGTAAATACCAAAATGCATCTCTCGAGTTTTGGCGGAATGTTATATTCTCCGATGAGTCGAATTATAACATTTTTAGGTCTGATGGCAAACTTAGTGTGAAAAAAAACGGGAAAATCTTACAATCCAAAAAATACAATCAACACAGTAAAATATGGCGGTGGCGGGGTGCTAGTATGGAGGTGTATGGCTGCTAGTGGCGTTGGAAACTTGGGGATAATTGAAGAAGCTATGGGCCACCATACATACATCGGTATTGAAAATCGAACCTCGCTTTGTACAGAAAGTTGTGGAATCGATGCCGGACCTTCTTAAAGCCCTTATTAAAAATATAGGCTACCCCACAAAATATTAAAAAAAAAGTTCACAGTTTATAAGGATTTTTAGTTACTTTGTTTGTGAGTGTACGAAGACTTTATTGGAACTGATTCAGTGACTTTTTTGCGATTTTAGTTAATAACTTTTAGATTAATTGATGAAATTGGTTTATTTTTTTGTTAAATTGAAGGAAATGGTTTAATAAACAAAGCTGCATTAAATTTTTTTTAAAATTCTTGCCACGCATTACCTTTTTTTATCAATGAAGTTGTGACGAAGTGCTGTACGAAGACTGTAGTGGAACACTGTATATATATATATTTGTAAATATTTGTGTCAATGTATAATTATGGCATGCCATTAAATTTAATTTGATTTTATGAAACCAGAACATAAAAAACAGTTTGTGTCTAAAACTATTGAACATGCTTTACTATTTGAAATTAATATCGGAAATATTAGTAAAACCTTAGTAGTTAATACATGTACTATATTGTATTATCACAAGTATTCGATATAAAATAATAATTTATTATGTATGATTTCTATCTATCTTGTTTAATTGTTTTCTTTGTTGACTTATATGGTATGCATAAATATATATCTGTAGTTACAAGCCATAACATCATATGCCGACTAAAATATATGTACAATGCCTATACAAATACTTTAACAGCACGCTATGCTCGGAACGTAGATCGTGCCAGCGCTTTAGAAAGCTTAGACACTGAAACAGTAGCAGAACGAAGCTAGAAAAAGCAAAATTTCATTCAAAAGCCATAAAATGTAAAATTGAAAGCAAATCTGTTTATTCGGCGGACGTACGGCTGTACATGTTTTGTTATTGTGAAAAAACAAAACGAAGACGAATCGTTCTTCTCTTGCACCGTTCTTCTCATCACCCGCTGTACGCAAAAAATTGATCGATTCTTTCTTTCACACTTTATCTGGCAACCGGGTGCTCGATGAATCAACTCTTCTTACGCATATTCACATACGAAGTCATACAGAATTCAACAACCTTATAAGCATCAAACGTAGTTCGAGTCCAACCAATCGGTATGTCCCTGATCGATGTCGCTAATGTTGAAAATTTCTCAGCGTTGAATTCGCCTTTGTAATCTCTTCATGATACATACTCGTTGCTTGCTCCAGCAAATTTTTAATTGCGACGAAACGGGTCTTTTTTGGAAAAAGATGCCCAGCGAACGTACATAATAGCAGAGGAGAAAGCAATGCCCGGCCACTAGCCAATGAAAGACCGCCTTACTCTGCTTTTTTGTGCCAATGCAGCGGCGACTTGAAAATAAAACCACTTCTTGTCTATCATTCAGAGAATCCACGTGCCTTCAAAAAGCATAATGTCGACAAGAGCAAGCTTAATGTGATGTGGAAGTCCAACAGTAAAGCTTGGGTGACACGTGATCTTTTTACTGAGTGGATCAATAAAGTTTTTGGCCCCTCTGTGCAGAAATATTTGATTGAGATGGATTTGCCTCTTCGTGCCTTGCTTATTATGGACAACGTTCCTTCACATCCACCAGGTTTACAAGATGACCTCATTGAAGAGTTGAAATTCATCAAAATTCACGTTTTGCCTCCTAATACAACCCCATTGCTTCAGCCAATGGATCAGCAAGTTATTTTTAACTTCAAGAAGCTCTACACTAAAGAACTTTTCCAGCATTGCTTTGACCTGACTGAAAAAACCAATCTCACTCTAAAAGAGTTTTGGAAAGATCACTTCCACATTGTTGGTGGTCTCAAAATGATTGAAAAGGCATGGAATGGCGTTACTAAGAGAACACTCGAATCTTCCTGGAAAAAACTTTGGCCCGAACGCTTTGCCGAATGCACATTTGAAGGACTCGACGCAGTATCTACGGATTCAATAACCAACGAAATTATATTTTTGGCTGACCAGATTGGGCTAGAGGTGGATAGCAATGATATCGCTGAGCTTGTGGGAGAGCACAGTGAAGATCTGACTACCGAAGAGCTTGTAGAATTGCAATGTGCTTTACAGCAAGATGTTGAGAAGCAGACTTTATCAGACGAGGAGATAACAGAAGAACCGCAACCGTCTAGTGCAATCAGAGAAATGCTCAAAGCATGGGAGTCTGTGGCATCATACGTTAAAAAGTATCACCCCAATCAGACAGAGGCTATACATGCAACAGAATTATTCAACGATAATGCTGTCTCATTTTCAACAAATTTTGAAGCGACGTCAGAAACAAACGACTCTAGACAGTTTTTTGTTTCCTTAAAAAATTGTATACGTTTCATTTAACTTTCTTTCAATAAAAGCTGAACTTTAAATGTATTGGTTTATTTTTTCAGTTCTTTTGATGCATTTTATGTTACCTTCTTTCAATAAAAGTTCAAATTGAAACATATTAGAGTGTATTTTTTTCGACCTGGAACGCATTAATTAATTTTACATTGATTTATATGGGAATAATGGTTTTGCTTAACGAACGTTTCGCATAACGAACAAGATGCTGGAACCAATTGTGTACGTTAACCGAGGGTCCACTGTACTTCGGTCTTAAAACTCCACCTCGAGGCTTGCGTCATAATGCCGGAGCAGCACTTGATATAATAAAAGAAAGAGCAAGAGTTCAAGATATGGTCGAAAGTTTAAACGATGAACAGAGTGTTGCTTTTAATAGAATTATAGATGCAATATATAGTGTATATTTTTTGTAGCAAAGCAAGAGCTATATCCCTTTCAGGATAAGCTATAATATTTTTAATTAAATTTAGGTCTTGATTTGGTGCTTCAATTGCTTTAGTGCATCCAAACCAGGCTTTTACATAAATACGAACTATAAACAGACAGACACTACGTATACCGTTTAGCGCTTGTTTGGTCATATTGAATTCATTACGAAACAAATACATTTTAAGTGCATAAATAGATTTTGACATCCATCGAGCATGAGAAGTTGCACCAGGTATACGAAAGGTGTTAAAATTCGGCACCGTACCACCAAGAAAACTGACAACTAATTGTAATAATTCTTTGTAGTCGCGTCTGCTATGAGCTTGTTTTAAGTTATCTAGACAGGAATTTAAAATTGTTCCACGTTCTTCAGCTGTCAATACTGTAATAATGTGTTCATCTTCTAAACAACTCTTATAATTTAATTTGTCAATATTATTCCAGTATTTGCTAAAGCGATTAAAAATTAGCACTTCTGGACCGGCTGTAGTAGCCACTCTAATTTCAAACACTTTACGGATCAACAACTCGTAAATATGGTGTCTGCAGGGAAAATATAATAAATCGCGACCTAGTTTTCCTTCAAGCAGAGCAACAGCACCGTTTTGTGCTCCTGTATTATGAGCAGTTGTGTCGAAGCAGATAATTTCAAATCGATCAAGCATTTCATATTCTTTTATTGAATTAAACACGGCATCTGATATTTCTTTTCCACTCGAAGATTTTAACTTTGGAATGCCAAGTAGTTTATCGATACCTTGAGATGAGACTATGATTGGCAAGCGATCAACTTTTTCCCTGCCACTAATTTCTGGTAACATTGTACCATCCCAATGCAAAACAAAACTACGTGGAATCTGGAAAAAAAAACTCAAGTTTCTTAATTTATACTCAAAACATAAAAAAAGAAGCATAGGGAAAAACACAAACACATTACAGTACTTACATCAAAGTTTGCTGCAATGTTTTGTGCTGTTGTTGCACGATGTTTCTGACGCATTCGACGAATTGATGAACGGTTTAGTATAAGATCTTCGATATCATAGCCCAACGCGTCAGCAGTTGCACTTAGGATATGAACTGCAGCACCATCAGTGATTTTCCACTTATCCAAAGTTGAAAGCAGTCTTGGTGTAAACAAATTTGTTTTACCTCTGGATATACCTGATATACCTGGATATGCATTTCCTGCTGATGTTGATGCTACAACTTCAATATCGTTTTCGTCGTCAATGTCAATCATACCTGTTTTACAACAATAATTCTGATTTGCTTAAAAGATATAATTCTTAATTGTATACCTTTGAGTATGTTGTTCATATAACTCTTTTCGTTCATCTTCTTTTATTCGACGCTGGTTTTCTTGTTCTTTCTGGACTGCCTTTCGCTTTTCTTTCTGCATGACAATTCTATCCGTTCCTAGCATACAACCTGGTCTTTCTTTTTCTCGTTGCTTTTTTAAGAACTCTTTGTCTTCTTGTATTTTAATTAATTCTATCGCGTTTGCGTGTGCGATATCGAATAAATCATGTAATTTATCTTGAAATTCAGTTTCTTTCCTGTTTTGACATTCTGTTTTTCGACCATGATGCTTTGTAATATCTCTCCACTCGTTGTATAATTTTTCCAGCTTCTCAATGCAGTGTTTTTCATGGTGTGTTGGAATTCGTGCTTTTTGCCAAAACGTACTTACCTCAGCAACAACTAATTTAGAACTTTCTCTTAAATTTAAACCAACTATTCTTAAATTATAAAATAAAACTTGTAGCACTTGTTTTCTTCCTGGTAATTTAGCTTCAGTAATTTGGTGGTCAATTACGCCAATTAACATAATATCATCATCCGATCGAAATCTTTTGGTTGTCATCGCTTTGGATTTTTAATTTTAAAATTTATTTGTTCAATTTTTTAAAGGTAATCTTTTGGACAATATTCTTTTAAATTTTTTTGTTTGAACTTCACGATTTCACTAAATTCGTCGATCTCCACGTGTGAAAGTTGCAATACAAAATGATTTATTTATGCGAATTTTCGTCAGACGTACACAACAACAACACAGTACTGGGCCGCCACAAAAAAAGAGAGAGTGTGTGTCACATTTGCCAAACGCACACACACACATTTCAATAAGTACTTACCAACAGGGCTGCCAGATACATTTCAAGAAAAACCGGGGAAAAACATTTCAATGTTGGCGGGGGCACGGCTAAAAATTATCCAATCAAGATCAAATTTTTTTTGTGTATTTTTAGGATCAAATAAAATGGTTTTAGCGCTTGCCGTCATACGAATTCGAAAAAAAAGAAATAAGGACCGGTCTAATAAGCAATCATTTGTGGTATTTGTCGGAAGAAGCAGTCGGTCTTTCATTCTTCGATCCTAATGTAAGTGTTACAATTAAAAAAAAATGGTTCAGGCAATTAATGTTAAAGCAAATACAGAAAAATGCAAGCGAATAATAACTAATCCAACAAATATCGACACATTTGCGCAAAAAGATTTAAGCGATTTTGTAAATTCCAATACACACGCGATCTTTGATCGCTTAGAAATTTCAAAAGAATTTTTGCAAGTCGATCCGTCGGATTGGAATGAAAGATTTGACTACGCTCAGGGATCACAAATTTGTAAAAACTTATCTGTAGTAAATGATGCAGCTGAAAGAGGCGCCAAATTCATTACAGATTATAATAATAAATTAACCCACAATGAAGAGGAGAAACAATTCCTTTTTCAAGTGGTTAAAGAATATAACATGAATTATCCCACTTTTAAAAAGACTTCCCTATTAAATTAAAATAATATTAATGTTACTATGAGTATGTAATTAATAAAAATATTTCAGTTTATTCTTACTTTTCAAATAAATGCAAATAAAATAAAAAAATATATTTTTTTTATTAATGCACAAAAAGGTGCTTGGGGCACGGCTAAAAATTATCCAATCGTTGTCAAATTTTTTTTTATGCTTTGTGAGACTAAAACGAATATTTTTAGCGCTTGCCGTAACATATATTCGAGAAAATAAATTTGTCCATATAAATAAGGACCGGTCTAATATACACATCTAGCAGATCATCAATATGCTTCTTCTTGGATGGACCTGGGGGAAGTGGAAAAAACTACCTATGCAAAACCCTCTTGAGCGTGGTTCGAGGAAATGGCGATATGGCGCTTTTTAAAAGCAGGTTGCAGATACCACTCCCAATTCAAACTGCCAGTACCGCTGGTGGAGACGACGGTTTTCACAAAAAATGTTGTTTCTAAAGAAATATTCTCAAACATTATTTCAATAAAATACAAACAATCGATATTAATTGCGATTAATTTTTTACTTTTGATACTCCAAAATAAATATACCTAAAACTGTAAGGTGAGAGTGTCCAAAAGGCTTCGCAATTTTTTTGATGAAATAAACAAAAAATAATAACTTCCTGGCGAAGACAGGCTTATACATATACACCTATACCTCGCTTTGCGTTTTTTCGAAGTTGCGTCGCTGCTTAATTAGTACTAATTTTCACTGTGCGTCGTTAGGTTTTCGAAGTTGCGTTGTTTTGGGTTCGAGTCTTTAATTTTTTTCTTGTTTTCTAACAGATGGCTCCACTTTTGTTTCTAATTGCGCCATGCCATCAAATTCGGGGATTCCTCTGCTAACTGAAAATCAACGCAATTTTAATACAGTTTTATTTTCACTTTGGTTTGCTAATTTTAGAGTTCAGTTTCAATTATGTAGTGTACATATTGTGCTTTTTGTAACGTTTCAATTAGTGTTTGTGCTTTTTAAAAAAGAGAATAATTAATTTCTATAAATTTTTATGGGTTGTTTCTGATTACAAAAAAGGTAAATATTTTTCCAATTTATTTATTGGCAGAGTTATATTATTTTTGTTTTTTTAATTTTTACTTTGATCGATTTTCTTATTAAAAAGTAGTATTTTCGTAACCCTGGTATGTCGTATCTTCGATCTTTACATGGTTTGCTATAGAAAATCTTAATTCACTTGGCGCCGTTTCGATTTGCGTCGTGTTTTTTTGGAACGAAACCCCGACGCAAAATGAGGTATAGGTGTACTAGTAAGAAAATAAAAGAATTCAAATTGGGCATTGTTTTCGTCTCTTCGAAATTTCGACCAGGACCGACCCTAGTTGATACTATTATATAAGTTTTTAATAATATTTTATTAATTTATCATTGTAATTACTATAAGTACTGAAGGGTCTTTACTTAAGTAAGAGTCTTTATTTGGTAAATGAAATGAAGTGAAATAATTCATTCATTATTACATTGTGACTTCAAGTAAAAGTGGGAAACTGAAAATATTCTGAAAGAAGTGGACCTTCCTTGAGTTTCTCTTGAGGAAAATCGATAGAAACACATCGCTGTTCATTTATTTGCATGTCAACGAATTAGAATCGGGAAGCGTTGCTCCTACAAAGCAAAGGAATTTTTTTACCAAAGTCAGAAACAGTGGCAGATGCTAGCACTTGCGAGCAGATGCAGATGCTGGTCTGGTTATTATTTTTAAAGGCAATTGCTATTTCAGAGTTCTTTCCGATTTGTAGAGCATTGCCATCAGATGCCCCAACGCTGTTTGAAGTGCACTAAACAGACCTGCTCTAGGGGCTTTGCCACTCGATTACCGGCAATGCAAAATGGATGCAGTACAGTTTGCTAACAGTCTGTGTATTTGTGCTCTTTTGTGCACGGTATCGTTGTCAAGCATATAAAACAATTTAATTCTTGCGAAAATCTTGAACATGGTGCACAATCAAATTCGGCGTCAGGACGACATCAAGCAAGGAACGGATTCCGGGAGAGAAAAACAACTTTTATCCGAAAGCTTCGTTGTTCTGATATAAAAGCTATTGCTTTGGTTTCATGGAAAGTTTTGACCAGAAACTATAATGAAGTGAATGCTTAACAAAAAGAACACGACGAAAAGATAGAATACATTTCATTACGTTGTTCTTCATTCAGGAGCATCCAAGAGGGAAACATAACAAGAATAATGAAAGTCCTTAAGTCCTTGGATTTAAAAGCTTCAATATTAAAACCTCTCCAGCTCAATGTGCTGGACCCACCCTCCACCAAGAGCGCCAGTCTTTTTCTGACGCTGTTTTGGACGAACCCAGTATGAAGGTGCCACATTCAATCTTGGATAATCTAAAGTTCAAAACTAATTACAAAATTATGTTGTAGTTTTAAGTAATTCAACAACACTAAAGTACCGCAACCTAAATTGAGCTGCTTTCACCCGTCCGTCGGATTGCGAATATCTTATATAAATAACACGGTTTCCGTATTATTTAATGTTTTCCTTCCTTAATTAAAGTGAAAACAAAAAACCCTAGGCAGTTCCATAACTCAAACCGATTTCTGAATTGAAAAGTCTGCCTTCAATGATCCACCTCGATATCAGTATGAACCACACATACTTCTTACCACAAGCAAGGCTACAGGCTACAAGATACTAACTGCAAAAGTAGCTAACTTCCAGTGATAGCGGCGTGAAGCCAGCAGCAAATGTCAAAACGCAAATCTTTTTATATGTAAAACGTAAACAAACACAAAAGAAGAAGAAGCATAGCTACGCCGCCAGAGAAAAATAGAACTCGATCGACTGCAAGCGGCGTGAAGCCTAGCGGCTAGCTGCAAGATGCGTAGCGGCACTGGAAATCAATGTTTTTTTTCTTGTTCCCCATAAGAGCCAATGTAATTTTGACAGATGCCGCTTGTAGCCTGTAGCCTGTAGCCTTGGTTGTGGTTAATGCTTAATGCTCAAGACGACAATCGTCTCTGACGAGTCACGACGACGTAACAGACCTATTCCAAGAGTCACGGTACTCGTCTCGTCTTGCTCTTACGTCGCGGTCACCGGACTATACGTTTATTTTACAGCCATTGTTATTTGCCAAAAAGGTTTGCGCACAAGATACAAATTTTAGTGATGGTAGACGAAAATATTATAATTGTGGTTAATTTCAGTTAATGAAAACCTTATAAATTTGTTTTTTTTGGCAACAAACGTTGCCAAAATATAGAATAAACTATATAATATTGTATATTATTTCGTTTAAATTGTAGCAAAAAATTGTTTTTCTCCTTTTGGTAGTTTGCAACCATGAAGCAAATGCTAAACAAGGATAGTTTCAATTCCACGCGGAGAATTGAGCAATCTAAAAATGCTTTTATAAGTGTTTTTAAACAAACACTTACATAAAACATAAAACAACACACTGCATTTTTATTTTGTGCGTTGAGTTGTGCGCGAAAATATGGACTCTGTCGATTAATTTTTGGTTGTGGAAATTTCGTGAATTTTGTTTCCTTTTCTAGAATCATTATAAAAATCATCAATTTCATATACATATGTATGTAGCTACACATAACTAAACAAAATTATATAAAGCATAAATACGAATCCAGCTTTATATTGTGCACTAAATTAATTTATGTTTTGTATGAGACGACAACTAAAAAGCACTCGTCTTATTTAAGACGATAATCGTCTCTAAATCGTCTCTTAGAATACCTCAAGACGACCAAAGTTTATGTCGTTGACGATTGAGAGACGATTTTCAAGACCGTGACTCTTGAAATAAGGCCATTAATTTGATTCTTTGGGATTCAGCCATCCCAGCTGCCATGGTTCTCGTTTTGAAACATTGATCAATTCAGATTTGTGAACACTTCGTGAGCCATCAGCAAAGACTACAAGACTGGAAACTCTTGAAAGTGCTATGAATGTGTGCGTGCCACGAAGAGCAATGCAACAACAATTTCTAAGAAATTTTTTTTACATAAAACCCCGGGGTCTTTACGTACAAAACAAATGTGATTTTTGTGTCTAGAAAATTGAGTTTTAGATAGAATTTTCACAGCACAAAATGAGCACATTTACTTTAATGTCGACTTAATTAATTGTATAGAATATGTTCAAAATCCTTACAGGCACCTTTTTTTGACAAATTACTAGGTATCATTATTGTTATTTAATAGCAATTTAGAATAAAACTATGATTTTTCGCTTCCCGACATGTATTTTTTTCTGCTTCTAAGCTCACAACCAAAGACTACAAGACTGGAAACTCCTCTTATTTCGTGAGAGAGCTCAAAAAAATGTCCGTCCGCGTGTTCACATACAGTGTATGTGAATTTCATGGTGAAATTGTCGACTTGTTACAAGCTAAAACAGGCCAACACAAAGCATGATATCTGAAAAGGTAAACCGTTTTGCTTTGTTACCACACCGCCACAAAATGATGGGGTGAGTTAGTGGCAGGGATATCAATGACACAACTTTATTACTAATTATTTTTTTGGTTTTTAAGTAAACATTAATAGAAAAACTACCTTGCATTTATGAGTTCTCGAGGTTTTGACGATTTCTAAGCTGTTTAGAAATATTAAAAAAGAATGTAAACTTATTTGTTTTTGTAATTCTTCATTTTTCTTTTATTTAAATTCAAATGTGTTAACACAAATAAATTTACACTTCATTTATTTAAAATAAAATTAGCTAAACATAAACAAATTCTCAATTCATGCATTTAAAATTAAATTCATTTAAATTAATGACCAAAATAACTAAAATCACAATTATCTAAATATTAAACTAAATCAAACATTAATATTCAACAAAACATGTTGAATACGTTGGCATCTCTTTCAGCTAAAAATACGCGTGGTAGGTAAAAAACAGCTGACTAAATTTGTGAAATGAGCAATTTTTATGAATTTTAACTTCGTTTTACTTGCAAAATAGTCAATATTGTGCAACTATAAGACTTAAAAAAGGTTCCCTGATCATTTCTAGAAGCATGCGTAGGTTTTAAAATGTCGCCCTGGTCTTTTTTACGAATTTAAGAAATCATATTTCTGGCTTATTTCTATGAAGAAGAACAAGAGTTGCATTCCTCTCTCAAAATATTTTTCTGAATTTTGTAAACAAACTCCCGAGTTGTCAAAATTCACTCCCGAGTTGTCAAAATTACATGCGTTTTGTTTTTGTAATCTACGACACCCAAGCCTGATTTCACCAACACATTCAAAGCGAAAAAAGAGTTTCCAGTCTTGTAGTCTTTGCTCACAACCGCTTGTGTATCCAGAGATACCAACTAACAACTAACTAATATTTGCAATGTAATACATACATATATGTACAGTACAACCTCCCTAATCCGGACAGATATAGTTTCAGCATCTGTCCGGATTAGTGGATCGTCCGGACTAGAGTTAAAATTAAATTTTAAACGCATTACATATTTGTACATATATATTATTTATTTTTATTACTGAAAAGAAACATAAGTACTCAAGAAACATAAGAATTCATTTGTATTGAATTAATTTACAGAAACATAAAGGAACATACTAAAAGTGACCGAAAATTCATTTTGAAAAATAAGAATTTATTTTTGTTTGAATACATGTATCTTTATGTAATTTGTCAGCTTTATTTTTAAATTCTTTTAAAAATAAAATATCCTTATCTGTCGCTTTAGTTCGATCAGCCCATAAAATAGCTTTTCACTTGTCAGTTCACTTGCCTCTTTATGTGAGACTTTGTTTTGAGCATTTTCAGACTCCTCCAAAGAACTATCAAGTTCTTCAATATTTTGGTTAGCAATTACTGCCACTTGTCTGATTGATTTGCCACTATCAATTGTATCCAATATTTTGCACTTTTCTGCCAACGTTAATGTTTTATGTTGTCGTTTATTTACGGGAGCCATATTTACGTCTTAACTCCACGCAAACTCAAGTAAGCTAAAATATTTTACACATTCTTTAATTCTTGCTCACACACAATGCTTATTTTGTCTAGCGGTAACATAACGAAGAAATTTTATTGAGAAAAAAGAACACTTGTCCGGACTAAGGAGGAAAAATTTCTAAACTGTCCGAAAAATTTAAATGTCCGGATTACTGGATAGTCCGAATTAGCGAGTGTCCGGATTAGGGAGGTTGTACTGTATATGTATGTATAATAAAGTATTTATTTATATGGCTGCAAACAGTACATTATTGGTATCATTGGACAGCTATTCAAATTACCTATCCTTTATGTTAAACAATCCTTTATCAAAAAACGTTTGTTTTTCAAGAAAAATTCAATTTTAGATTTGGCAGGCGTGTCTTTGTTTTTATAATGTTGGACAAAAATTGGTATTTTTTTGTGTTATTGTTGGTTTTCTCCTAAAATATTACACCGATTATGATGTTATTACGGTAATTATATAGGTTAATTAAAAATACATTTTATTCAAAAAAAATTATTGAATAGAAAAACTTATATAAAAAATTTTACATATTATTTTTGTCTAAAAGTAAGTAACAGTTACTCCAAAAAATTATAGTTTACATAATTGAAAGTGTTTACGCCAAACACTCATTCTGACGCGACCGCATACCCCAGCGCTGCTCTTTCGCCCTCCCAGAGAGAGCAGCGCCATCTACTCCCCTGTAGATGCACATGCATTGCACGTCGGTCAGCGCAGCCAACCTCCACGACTGCGACCTGTCAACTCTTGACAGGTCAATGAGTTTTGCTGACTTCCGCCCCCAACTTAACTTTACTTTCGTATCGTGAATTGAAGACGCCGCACGCAGTTGTCACCGCGACTTAACTTTTTTCCTTGTACTTTTGATTGTGAGCAACGCGTGTAACGCCGTGACATTTTCAGTTTTATTTTTCCATTTTCGCGAGTGTTTCCTCACCAACAGCACCATACACATCCCCATCATCACCAACATCACCATACACATCATCACCACGATCATCATCACCACAAGCACCATCAACAACCTCATCTCCACCATCATCCACCAACACACATCAAAGATCACCTCGAACCATCGGTAAGTCTGTCAATTCCTCGGTCACTATTACTAATCATATTATTTTATATATTGTACATCGGTGTGTTGCGCTTACCTGCGCACACATCCCCCACACAAACATTTGGTCCAATCGACCCGGATTCCCTTCCGACCTCTCGACCCCCTATATATAATATACATATAATAAATATAAAGTGAAGTGATACCCCCCCCAACGTTTTTCAAACACCAAATTACGTTCACGTAATATTGGTGAAGAATTGTCGATCGGTTCGGCTTAGTGCGTGTTAAATATTACACATAGTGAATATTTCTCCGTCTCCTCCCTTTCGTGTGTTTCTGTACACCAAGCAGAAACACGTTCAGTGACGTCACGTGTTATCTGTACTCGAAGTACAAAACACGTTCCGTGACGTCACGATTACACATAATAAGTCGCTCTCCCAGCGCAAGTGAAGTTTCCTCTCTTCCCCCCAGTAGCGTTTCCCAAACTTTAATTCACGCGAATTAAAGTAATATTTTTCCGATTTATTTCCGCCGTGATTTAAAGCGTTTCCCAAACTTTAATTCACGCGAATTAAATTAATATTTTCCCGATTTATTTCCGCCGTGATTTAAAGCGTTTCCCAAACGTTAATTCACGCGAATTAAATTAATATTTTTTTTGATTTATTTCAACCGCGATTTAAAGTGTTTTTTCCGAACTTTAACTCACGCGAATTAAATTAATATTTTCCCGATTTATTTCAGCCGCGAATTAAAGTGCTTTTTCCAAACTTTAATTCACGCGAATTAAATTAATATTTTTCTTGATTTACTTTAACCGCGATTTAAAGTGTTTCGACCACCGAACTTTAACTCACGCAAATTAAATTAATATTTTCCCGATTTATTTCAGCCGCGAATTAAAGTGCTTTTTCCAAACTTTAATTCACGCGAATTAAATTAATATCTTTTTGATTTATTTCCGCCGTGATTTAAAGCGTTTCCCAAACTTTGATTCACGCGAATTAAATTAATATTTTTCCGATTTATTCCGCCGTGATTTAAAGCGTTTTCCCAAACTTTAATTCACGCGAATTAAATTAATACTTTTACGAGTTATTTCCGCCGCGATTTAAAGTTTTTCCCAAACTTTAATTCGCGCGAATTAACTTAATAGTTTTCCGAGTTATTTCAACCACGAGTTCAAGTGGTTTTCCAAACCTGAATTCAACTCAAAATTAAACTATCTTTCTCGTCATACTTCTGACCGCGAACTGAAGTATTGGTATCACGTTGGATTTGACTCGAAATCAATTCATAGGTCTTCGCTGTACGTTTCACGGCGAATTCAAGTTTCGTAAACTCGTGTCAACCCCAACTCGTGAGTTTAACTCAGTATCCACACATCCTCCATTCCTCGTTTCGGTAAAGTATTCCAATGGATCCCCTAACTAAATTCATAAATGCTTCCGACGCTTTGGAAGAATTCGAAGACGAGTATAACCACATTCCGGAACGCGATCACTCGGGCTTCTCACTGGCCATTCACCAGGAGGAATTCAAAGCCGTCTGGTTAGACCTGAAAGCAGCATATGCCTTATGCTTGGAATACCTCAACAGCACGGCCGATGTGGAGCCAGATACGCGAAGAGCCGATATCACCGTGGTTAAGTCCAAGTACCGGCGGTGTTACCAGGTTTACGTGCGTGTCTCCGCGAAAGTGAGTGAACAGCAGCATCTCGTTGCCCCCAGTTCCTCTCCGTTGTCGATTTCTTCTCCCATGACTCCGACGAACTTCTCAGGTCACAACATCAGCTTGCCACCGTGTGATACTGATGTCTTCAATGGTGACTACGAGTCATGGCCGACCTTCCGTGATATGTTCTCCGCGCTCTATATTCGGAACAATCGACTGTCTCCGGTCGAAAAGTTGTTTCACCTCAACCAAAAAACCCGAGGTGAAGCAAAAGAAATAGTTCAAAAGTCCCCCCTCATAGATAGCGGATTCGATCAGGCATGGAGGAATCTTACCGATCGGTTCGAAAATAAACGTATACTGGTTAACGTTCAACTCCGAACGTTATTCTCCCTTACCCCAATCCACAAGGAGTCTGGAGTTGCGATCAAACGCCTCCAACGAGAGATCAACAACTGCCTCTCGGCTCTCACGTTGTACGATGTCGACGTGGGCAGCTGGGACGCAATTGTTGTGCATCTCTGCTCGACTCGTCTCCCCGAAACTACTCTCTCTTTATGGGAACAATCCCTCACCCATAAACGCGAAATTCCAAAATGGTGTGAAATGGACGCGTTCCTCACTTCACATTTCCAAACCTTGGAAACCGTAGACGACATTCGAAAGTCGGTCCAACCCCCTAAGAAATCGTCGAATCCCCCCGCACGCCTCTCCTCCGCCCCGAAACCTGTGAATACGTTCCAGGCTACTATGGTTTCGACCAGCTGCAAACTATGCACTGATCGGCCACACCCACTTCGCCAATGCCCACGTTTTCTGGCTATGAATGTAGACACACGTTGGGCGACAGTTCAAAGAATCCAATTCTGTACGAACTGTTTGGCACACTCACATCAAGTGAAAAACTGTAAAAGTGTGTTCACATGCAGGTCGTGCAATCAACGACATCATACACTCTTACATCGCGAGCTGGCTTCGGCCCCCCAATCGAACTCTCGTTCGAACTCTACCCATACAACCTCGCGCCCCAGCTCACCGTCTCACCGCGGTCCAAGTGCTGCTCAGCACAGCTTACCGTCAAACCCCCCTTCACAATCTCGAGCGAATCCCTCTACCCCTACTATACAGTCCACTGAAGCCCCCTCAACTTCAAATGTGCTTACTTGCTTCACCTCCCGAAGCAAGCAAGTGCTACTCGCTACCGCGATGGTTCACATCTGTCATCGTAACGAGTCCTACCTCGCTCGTGCTATCATCGACCCTGGTTCCGAAGCCACCTTTCTGTCAGAGCGCGTACAAAAACGCTTGCGACTTCCGACGACTACGGTCCAAGCTCAAGTCGCCAGTGTTAATGAAACCGTTACAGCCGTGGTGAACAACCTTTGCAAGTTTAGCATCGGCTCCCCCCGATTGCCCGGACTGTGCATTGAAGCCACGGGTCTCGTGCTTAAAAAACTAACCGGCAACCTACCGGTTTGCTCCCTTGACCGGACCCTATTTGATGCTCTTCCGAACCTACCACTAGCTGA
Organism: Myopa testacea; assembly: GCA_949629155.1. Taxonomy (NCBI): domain Eukaryota; kingdom Metazoa; phylum Arthropoda; class Insecta; order Diptera; family Conopidae; genus Myopa; species Myopa testacea. The sequence continues at coordinate 36,971,773 of OX451345.1, read as the reverse complement.
TGATCGCTTCTGCCAAAGCGATAAGATAGATGTCTTGATTGGAGCGGACATCTACCCCCTTATCCTGCTGGACGGTATCCGACGGAATATCTTGGGCTCTCTCATCGCCCAGGAGACCGTTTTCGGGTGGATCCTCACCGGTCCGCTTTCTCAGGCCCCTCCGGCTCCAACCATTTCTACCCGATTTTCGTTTTTCATTGAGGTCTCTCTTGACCGTCAGCGTGAGCGTCGCTGGGACTTGGAAGAAGCTCCCAAGCAACGTCTTTGCACTCCAGCCGAGCCAGTCTGCGAAGATCTTGATGCGAACACCACCCCAAGGCGGCACGAAAAGAAACACTGGCCACACTCTATTCCCCTCGATACTTTGGAAACCGAACTGGAAGCAAAACCAGTGAAAGCTAATTTCGCTTACTTCCCTCACTTTGAAGACTTGTTGGAAAGATTCTCTTCTTTGCCACGAGCTCTTCGAGTGTTGTCTTACGTGTTTAGGTTTCTACATCAAACCCACCCCAAGTATCGTATGTCCTCTAGTCAATACGATACCACTATTGACTCCGATGAGATCCAGCATGTCAAAACGAGGCTGGCTATTCTCGCGCAAAAGGTACATTTTGCCAATGAATATCGTTCTCTCGATATGAAACAAAATTTACCACCCAAGAGCCCCATTCTATCGCTCAATCCATTCGTATCCCAAGATGGATTGATGCGCGTAGGTGGCCGTCTATCCGCGTGTCCGTCACTCTCCTATGACGAACGCCACCCCATTCTTCTTCCTTACAGCTGCAAGTTCACCCGATTATTGGTTCGCTTCATCCATGACATCAGTCTGCATGGAGGGAACCAACTGATGTTGCGCTTGCTACGTACGCAACATTGGATACCCAAGGCCAAGAACCTCGTCAAGGCCACGATTCACACCTGCAAGCCTTGTGTCCTTCAGAGGAAACAAGTCCGCACCCAAATCATGGCCGCTCTACCCCCTGAGCGGACAACCATTTCTCGCCCTTTTGCTGCCACCGGTCTAGATTTCGCTGGACCGTTTGATATCAAAAACTTCACTGGGAGGGCATGCCTCATCACCAAAGGCTATGTCTGTGTCTTCGTCTGGTTCGCAACGAAGTCCATACATCTTGAAGCGGTCAGTGATCTGTCGACTCCGACATTTCTCGCCGCCTTCAACCGCTTCAGCGCCCGTCGCGGATGTTCCAAGGATGTCTACTCGGACAATGGAAAGAACTTCGTGGGAGCCTCCAAAACACTCAGGAACGATTGGAAGATCTTCCTTCAACAATCACACGAAGCGGTCAACTCACAGTGTGCCTATCAGCAGCTCAAATGGCATTTTATACCTGCTGCCGCGCCTCATATGGGCGGTCTCTGGGAAGCTGGCGTTAAAAGCTTCAAACTTCATTTCCGAAAGTTTGTCGGCAATATGCGTTTCACCTTTGAAGAGTTCGCTACCATACTCTCCCGGATCGAAGCCTGCCTCAACTCGAGACCGCTTAGCAGCATGTCCGACGATCCATCGGATCTACAGCCTCTAACGCCCGGCCATTTCCTCATCGGTGGCCCTCTGCTGGCTCCCGCTGAACCGCCGGTACTAAGCCCCCCCCTCACGATTGTTAATAGATGGCTAAAAGTGAAAGCCATCTATCAGCAATTCTGTACTCGGTGGAAACACGAGTACCTCACCGAACTCCATAAACGCAGCAAATGGAAGGTGCCCCAACCAGACCTTAAAGTTGCAGATCTTGTGGTGTTACGCGATTACAACCTCCCTCCAACTCAATGGAGACTCGGTCGCGTGACCCACCTTCATCCCGGTGACGACCACAGAACACGCGTCGTCGACATCCGAACGGAGAAGGGAACCATTACTCGTCCCCTCAGTAAATTAACGGTACTCGCCTCTTAAGATCGCATCTTAAGGATGTTCGCACCCCAGCGAACTCTCCCCGCCAATGTCATTACATTGTTTCCATCATGCTCCATCCCCAGCGAGCACCACGCACTCCAGTGCTCCCCCCTTAAATATTCATGCTAGTAACTGGAACTATCTGCATGTAAGGTGGAGACATAGGCGCTGCCGTCCCTGAGTAGCGCTCCTTAGTTTCACGAATGCAGCCCAATCTGTTGGTCACTGGTATTCGTGACTAAGGCGAAACTCCCCGTTTCGTGTGTCTCTAACCTGAGCAAAGTTGCAGTACTGCAAGGCGGGCGGTATGTTTACGCCAAACACTCATTCTGACGCGACCGCATACCCCAGCGCTGCTCTTTCGCCCTCCCAGAGAGAGCAGCGCCATCTACTCCCCTGTAGATGCACATGCATTGCACGTCGGTCAGCGCAGCCAACCTCCACGACTGCGACCTGTCAACTCTTGACAGGTCAATGAGTTTTGCTGACTTCCGCCCCCAACTTAACTTTACTTTCGTATCGTGAATTGAAGACGCCGCACGCAGTTGTCACCGCGACTTAACTTTTTTCCTTGTACTTTTGATTGTGAGCAACGCGTGTAACGCCGTGACATTTTCAGTTTTATTTTTCCATTTTCGCGAGTGTTTCCTCACCAACAGCACCATACACATCCCCATCATCACCAACATCACCATACACATCATCACCACGATCATCATCACCACAAGCACCATCAACAACCTCATCTCCACCATCATCCACCAACACACATCAAAGATCACCTCGAACCATCGGTAAGTCTGTCAATTCCTCGGTCACTATTACTAATCATATTATTTTATATATTGTACATCGGTGTGTTGCGCTTACCTGCGCACACATCCCCCACACAAACAGAAAGGTAATTCGATTACCTTTTCAACGATAATAATAACATATAGGCATCTCAAAAAGATTAGGGGAAATAGACGTGAAACTTTCAAATTTCAAAGGGCTGTAACTTAGAAGCTATATGAGCTGGAGAAGAATTGTTGTTATTCTTATAATTCTTGTGAGAAACAACCTAATACCTTTTCCCACGATTTGCGATAAAAAATTTTTAAAATATAATATTCACCATTTTGTTATTAAATAAATTTAATTAAATATAGTTAGCAGGTTGGCATTTCCACCAGTTGCCATGTTAACGAATTTCTTCCAAACTTCACCAAAAGGGCAACATCAGTTCAATGCGAAATTACACGTATAGTGTACATGTTTTTTGATTTTACGATTTTTGAGTGTAGTGGAAGAGTTTCCAGTCTTGTAGTCTTTTGCTTTAAACACAATTGGAGCAACAGGATTCAGCAACATTTCCAGGCAACAAGAAATTCCATGGCGTTAATTATAATGGCTGGGCAACTGTTGCTCAGCAACAAAAATTTCATATGTCAAATTCTTAATGGTGGTGTAACACTAGGCCACTTGAGGCCGTCTTAGAAAACCTTCAAGTGTTTCTTACATTTTCTCCAGCATCCTTTTTTAGAGGATTTTCCATTTCTTTTAGCAATTGATAAATATAATGTGTAATTTTTTTTAAATAGGAATGCCGTATATTTTCTATTTCAGAAATAAATTGCTTGTAATAATAATAATAAAAATTTCGTTAAATATTAACTTAAATAAATTGGCATTAAGATGCCTAGTGTGATACCCCCCACAATGGAAATTGTCAACTTTTACATGACAGAATGTAAACAAACACATCGAAGAAGAACAAGAATGATTCTGTTGCTGTCAAAATTAGAAATTAGCCCGGAGACAAGATACAAAATGGAATGCTAACCACGGCAACAAACTGGAAAGCAAACTTTTTTCTCGATCTCCATAAGAGCCCATGTAAATTTGACAGCTAAAAATGTATCTTGTATCCTGTTGCTCCAATTGTGTTTAATGCTTTTGGCCATCAGTTCACACTGACTAAACATTTTTTTAGATAGATATGTATTTTTATCAGACCTTGAAACTTTTATGACTTTTATCAAAAAAGTCATACCCATAACTCTTATCCATGACTTTTAAATATAAAAGTCATACCCATAACTCTTATTGAAGACTTTTATTTTTAAAAGTCATTGAAAAAACTTTTTCGATGACTTTTATTTTTAAAAGTCCTTAATAAGAGTTATGGGTATGACTTTTATATTTAAAAGTCATCGATAAAAGTTTTTCTGATGACTTTTTCTGGTGACTTTTTTGAAATAAGAGTTATTTTAAGAGTTATTTTGAATAAGTGCGGAGAAGCATGAATATGTGGTTAGGTTTGGAATAAGCTGCTTGAGAGTGAAAATAGTTAGTTTAAGAAACTGTGTGCCGCTGAGATTTGTTGTTTATTCATTGATCGCAGTATGTGTGTATCTAGCATTACGTCGACCGTAGCCCTTATCATCAGCAGGTACAGTACAGCGGCGACAATGCTTTGAAACAATAACAACAACTCATCGTTCCGCTTGTGTGTGAATGACTGTGTTGTTGTTGTTCGTTGTTTTCGTTAAACGGTTATAAAGAATTAAACCAGAAATGCAGACGCAATTATTTAGATAGAAGATCTATTATTTGTATCAAAGTCGAGTTAGTCGCATGTCAATTGAAACTCAGTTAACACTTAAACGGCTGCACCGATTTTGATGCGGTTTTCACCATTCTGCTCGAAACTATGAATTATTCGTATTTGTAAGGAAATGTTTAATTATTTTGTGACTCTAATTTTGCATCTCAAATGGGATGATATTTCGCCTATGAATGCATCTATAGTACGATTTATTGGCGTCAGGTAGAGGCATTGCATAAAAATTATTTACATATATAAATACGTATGTATGTATGTTTGTGGCAATTGTTATAATGTACCTTTAATGAGTACGTTTGTGTTTACTTTATATTAACGATGTTCCCACCGCTAGTATTGAGGCAATAAATGAGCAAGGGTAAATATATTAAAACAGGTAGCTGAGTAAAATTTACAGTACAATGGTGAAAACCGCATCGAAATCGGTCCAACGGTTTCAGAGTTAACTAACTGTAAAGGATATGCGACTAATTAGAATTATATTAAATAATTAATTAACTACATGAAATGATTGGATATTCCATGTTTCTTTAAACTCCTTTATAACCCTTAAATCAACAAACTCAACCATAACAACACATGAATTTCCGCAGATGCCGAAAAATAAGTTGTTATTGTACTGCGATGCCGCCACACGGTCGCCGAAAAAGGGTACGAAAGAGAAATTGATAACACACAGTCAGCATTTGCTAGCAGAGCAGTTCATCTATACACCTACTCAGCGACAATTACCGTCTATCAACCGTCTGTTGATGACAAAATTTTTTTTAAAACCATCCACCACTTATCCGCACTTAATTATATTCGTAATATGGTATATAAAATGAATGTATGTACGCAAAAACATATGTATACTTAGTCTTAAATGTAGAATTAACTTAAATACAGTACAACCTCCCTAATCCGGACAGATATAGTTTCAGCATCTGTCCGGATTAGTGGATCGTACGGACTAGAGTTAAAATTAAATTTTAAACGCAATACATATTTCTACATATATATTATTTATTTTTATTACTGAAAAGAAACATAAGTACTCATAAGAATTCATTTGTATTGAATTAATTTACAGAAACATAAAGGAACATACTAAAAGTGACCGAAAATTCATTTTGAAAAATAAGAATTTATTTTTGTTTGAATACATGTATCTTTATGTAATTTGTCAGCTTTATTTTTAAATTCTTTTAAAAATAAAATATCCTTATCTGTCGCTTTAGTTCGATCAGCCCATAAAATAGCTTTTCACTTGTCAGTTCACTTGCCTCTTTATGTGAGACTTTGTTTTGAGCATTTTCAGACTCCTCCAAAGAACTATCAAGTTCTTCAATATTTTGGTTAGCAATTACTGCCACTTGTCTGATTGATTTGCCACTATCAATTGTATCCAATATTTTGCACTTTTCTGCCAACGTTAATGTTTTATGTTGTCGTTTATTTACGGGAGCCATATTTACGTCTTAACTCCACGCAAACTCAAGTAAACTAAAATATTTTACACATTCTTTAATTCTTGCTCACACACAATGCTTATTTTGTCTAGCGGTAAAATAACGAAGAAATTTTACTGAGGAAAAAGAACACTTGTCCGGACTATAGAGGAAAAATTTCTAAACTGTCCGAAAAATTTAAATGTCCGGATTACTGGATAGTCCGAATTAGCGAGTGTCCGGATTAGGGAGGTTGTACTGTAATTACTTTTTAAATAAATAGTAAAATTTAAATATTATATAATATTATGTGCACCTCTCGCAGATAATGACCAAAATCTGTCTTGTTAATTTTACAATAGATTAGCAAAGCAAAAATTTTTCTTTCACAGAATCCCATTATGCGGTAAATACCTACTATAAATCTACAAAAGTAACGAAGATTCATTAAAGTAACGTCGTTAAAGTTTTTAGTTACTCGTTCTTTTAACTAGTTCAAGAACAACTTCGTTGCTTCAACGTTAACGACCCGAACTAACTTCGTTACATTAACGAAAACGATCAGAACAACGATCTTACTTTCGTTACTTTAACTATAACGATCAGAACAACGATTCTACTTTCGTTACTTTAACTTTAACGACTGCAAAGTAACTTCGTTACTTTAACGATAACGATCAGAACAACGATCCCACTTTCGTTACTTTAACGTTAACGATTGCAAAGCAACTTCGTTACTTTAACGATAACGATCAGAACAACGATCTTGCTTTCGTTACTTTAACGTTAACGATTGCAAAGCAACTTCGCTACTTTAACGATAACGATCAGAACAACGATCCCACTTTCGTTAGTTTAACGTTAACGATTGCAAAGTAACTTCGTTACTTTAACGATAACGAAAGCGTCTGTGAAAGTAACGAAGTTAAATTAACTTTACTATAACGATAACTAGTTAACGATTTAACTAGTTGTGCCCAACTCTGCCACATATTCATGCTTCTCCGCACTTATTCAAAATAACTCTTAAAATAACTCTTATTTCAAAAAAGTCACCTGAAAAAGTCATCAGAAAAACTTTTATCGATGACTTTTAAAATAAGAGTTAAACTTTTAACTTTTATTTTGAAAATAAAAGTTAAGAGTTAAACTTTTAACTTTTATTTTCAAAATAAAAGTTATGAGAAAAACTTTTAACTTTTATTTTCAAAATAAAAGTTATGAGAAAAACTTTTAACTTTTATTTTCAAAATAAAAGTTAAAAATCTAACTTTTATGAGGAAGATAATTGGAATAAGAGTTATTTTCAGGGTCTGATTTTTATACGAGGGCGGATTGATATTGAAGCTACCTAGCGCTAGATGACAGCACAAACACAAAAACGTTCTCGAACGAACGAAAAACGACACTGAAGATGGCACAACGCCGAAACCGGTTTGTCTACAAAACAAATTTGACATGGGATGACGGAAAATCGTTCCACAATACATCATATATCTACCCTGTCGGAAAGCAAAAACAACTTAAACAAACAATATGTTTTTTCCTACTTAGGTAGCTTCAATATCAATCCGCCCTCGTAAAAGCATTTTTTAAGTATTCCTGAATACAATACGACCTATTCAGCAATCCGATCCACTCTTCAATGTGGACAGTTTAAGTTTTACTCTGCGTCCGGACAGAGTTTTGGAAGTTGCTTTCGTCGGTTGAATTGACAACTTTAACATTTATTGCATGTTCTTGACACGACTGACTTGGAAAGAAATGTAATAATTTCAGGTTTAATCTTCAAAAACAACGCCTATTTATTCAATTTTATTATCCGGAAATTTGAGTAATTCGAATCGTAACTAATCTCTAATCTAGTAACATTACTGCAGTAGTTTTACAGCAGCTCAATTGCTTTGTTTTCTTGGGATTTTGTTCTTCGGTTTCTTCTCAACCGGCTTCGGTTGTACTTTCGCAAAAAGATCAAAGATATGTTCTCAACTTTTGTGTGGACCGCAAAGAGCAGAGGAATACAAGGACAAACTCCTCCTCAAATTTATGCTGGGAAATAAAACTTTTTACTATTAATGAAATTCCTCAAGTTTTGCTCGTAAGCGCAAACAACATAAACAGAACGAATTTTCCTTCGCAAAATTTTTGCAACTTTTGGCAGAAGAACAAAAACCACGAACACAAGAAATATAGCAGTGCAACAATTTGCAACTGTAAAAAAACGATGTTCTTTTTGGTTGAAGAAAACTTAGCGCGAATAGTTGGCAACACTGTTTTTGTGGTTTCTATTTTTTGCCACTGTGTAAACAATTTGCGGGAAAGTTTGAAAAATGATGGACGGTGAATCCAAAAGGCGTTGTGTAAACTTATTTCTTATGTAGTATATGGGTTTTTCTGTACATAATGACCTCCCCTCGTTTTTCTAGAATGAAGAAGAACTTCATCTGTTTCCACAAGATTTCTTAGGAAACGTTAATTTAATTCAAAGTCTGTATGTCCATATTATTAAATGTAAGCACAACACAACTCGTTGCTGCCATGATTCAAGGTTTGAATGATTAATGAATTCAACGTAAGTATAAACAACCTCTAAAGGCAAATGTGCATTCTCTTGTGTTCAGTATATACTTGTGTTATTTATCTTTATAATTTATGTACTAAAACTGTTCGCACTAAACATATCTACCAACAACCAAAAGCTCAATTTATTTTCTTGAAACAAAAACGGTTTCAGTCTTTCTTTATCCTATGAAGATACACCATGCTGAAAACATAAAATTGCGTTTTCCGCAGAATGAGAAATGTTGAGTTGTCCCAGTTTTTAGATTGAGTGCGATGTATTAAGCCCCTAGTGCTCTTATACTTGGTATATGTTCTACCCGACTTGGCAATGTGTTCAGTATGGTAAATATGAGGTAAAATATACCATTACACATTCACTCCGTAGATACATACAAGATATAAAAATTGGTACATTTGAAATTGGTACTGAAATCATTGAAGGAAACCAAGTCTCAAGTTCCCAGATCGGCATCGACAGACATCAGTTGCTATGTGGCCTTGTTTGGCGCCAAAAATAATAGAAAACAAGATTACGTCGATCGGCTCCAAGTTCTTCGTTCCGAGAGCAACGTCATTATGATGTCACGTCCGCTTGTCAAAACATAACTTATATCGGAACAAGGTTTATAGAAAGAAGGTTACGCCACGCGCAGGTCCGTTATTTTTTTTCGTTTAACAGCGACGTCAAATGACGTCCATAAGTATTTGTATTGAAATTTTGTTTCGAGGCGCCTGCACACGGGTTATAACAATAATTTTTGATGTAAAATTTTGGTGATTGAATAATACCAATAATGTAGTGCTCTGTGAATTTTTGCAATAATGTTAGTGGTAAGGGTTTTCAAATTTCAATCAGTTGTTCGCTTATCAAAAATTTGTCGGAGTTTTGGCAGCGAAAAAAAGAATTCAAAACCAAACATGCAGGCATCTGTGAAGATAATTTTAATGTAAATTGCTTTGAAAATGAGTTGCAAATTAATATAGGTACGTAAATTTATTATTTTTTTTACCTTTCAATTTATATAAAGTGCATAAAATTAGGTTATGCTTAACGTAAAGTACTAAAGCTTAATCGTAAAGGCTTCAGTTTTTGTTGGTTAATTATACAGTTTACATTTTTGCATAAAGAAATTATTACAGTAATTATACATTTTTACACAAATGAAAGGTCTTTCAAATGCCTTTCCAACGATACGAAGAACATGTGAGTATTTTGTATAGTTGAAGAGATAAACTCTCGTAATTTCCAAATTTCAAAGGGATGTAACTCAGAAAACATACGAGAACGACAAGAAATGTTGCTGTTGTTGGAGTTACCGCATAAAACTACAACAACAAAATTGGAGCGTTCGAGTAACATTAAACCTGTTCCAACTTTTCTTCATACGACTTTTCAAGTTTGTCATTGTACCGTGTGTTGTGACCCTAGTGATTTTAGAAATACTTATTGACGTAGATGCGCAGAACGAGACAACTTTTCTTTGTTTACTGGCGTAACCTTTTATTCTATAAACCTTGATATCGGAATGCGTATTCTTGTTTTCTATAATTCACTGGCACTGATCCAGGCAGAATCAAAGCATTTCAAAGAAGTTGACATGTGATCGCGTAAGTAACGAAAGAGAATACGAAAAGATTCGACACTTTCGTATTCTTCAGAAATTGTACACATTGTTTATTAAATCTGTTTAAGAAATTGTTTTATTTTATTGTTCAACAGCTAATTCTTCAAATAAATCAACTAGACGCGTATATAATACACTTAAATAAATACAACTATGTATGTATGTATTTAGAACAGTGCTGGCCAAAACTTATACAATCATATTTTGTGCATGTGTGAAGCGTTGAGAGAGGTTTCTTTGCGGAAAAATTCTCTCTGCGCGGTACACTGAGAAGATTGTTGTTTGGGGGTTGTTAAACTTTAAATTATGCAAATGATTTTGCGATGAAAATGCGCGTCCCACCTTTTTACTGCAAATCATGCATTGCGGTTCGCCTAAAAAATTTTTAAAGAAAAAATAGTGATTCTCCCATTCCTTATTAAACATTTTGCTCAGTGCAATCATAAAATAGTCTGGTGCGATCTTACTTGCTTGAAGTCTGCACGTCGACTGACTCACTTGATACGAACGATCGCTAGTGTCGGTGTGAAAACCCGACGACTTTTGTCGTGTACATGGTGAATAGCCGAGAGAAAAAATTAGCACGCGTGCCTATGGCGTGGCCAGCACTGATTTAGAATAAATTAATTGGGAAATATTTGAAGAAATCGATAATAACGATAATGGTCGTACAATTTATTTATTATAATTTATTATTAATAATATTAAGTATTAATAATATTAAGTACAACAAGGGCAATAATCTTCGTCTTATTCGAGAGTTTGATGATGTAATCAAAATGAAATCAGAATAGTTTTAACGCGACCATCGACATCTAAGTGTAATACTGTCTAAATTACTTCCGTTTACCGTTTCCTTAATTGTGCCCTCCTGCGAACGGAGTAGCTGTAGAAAGTTTTCACTCGTGCTGAGTCATGTTTGGGAGTGACCCCTTTGAATATGTACGCGTTCTTTCCACACATGTACATGCGTATGAACTCAAAACATCAGTTACTCGTGGATGAAGTGATCTGCTTTAAAAAACGTTTTAGAACTTTGGCCTTCAAACTTTCCATAAGTTCTTGTTGTTGTTGCGTATCTGCTGCAGTTACTAATCAATACGTTGAGGTGTGTAGCCGGTTGTTGGGTGGGTGGTTAATGAACGACTAACGACTGAACGACTCCCTGGTTATCCTTTTTGGCTTTTTCATGATCACTTGAGCCGAGATTCAGATGCAAGATGATTTTAAGATGATTTATCGAGCGTTTTCTGTGGTCAATAGCAAGCATTTGTATTTGAGTGCAAGCATCGTAAATCATCCCCATCAGAGTACCGATGGAGATTCTGGGGTCACGTGTATATGTTGCTACCGAATTACTCAGCAACATTTTTCACGTAACCGCGTTGTTCGCTCTATACATCGAGCGACTTTCGATTCGTAGCTGGGCGCACGATTTGCTTCTTCGGGGTGCCTCCTATAGGAATTACTATACTTAATAACGGTTAAGTATACTTAATAACTGTTTGTACGAGCTGGTAGGGGAGACAGGAATCGCAATGGACTTAATATAAATGATGGTATTTATGAAAACCCACACGCAATTCACAAGCGTTTGTTTTTTGTTATTCAATAGAATCGGGTCAACTGCCGCAGGAGGCTCGTACCCACGCACGTACAATAGTTGGCGAACTGTAGTCACAATAGTATAATAACAGTATACAATAGTTATTATAAAATACATATGTACATATGTATGTGTATACAATACTATACTGTTTTCCTCTGAACATATAGCGCTTTGTTGTAACCGCAAATTCAAAGGGAAGAAGTTTGTGGAAATCATGAAAGTCACATAATGTACTCAGTGTGTAACCTTTGGCTAGGGGCGAAATAGTGGTAGCAAAAGGTTAGCCGTAGAGTGTAAATTGTACGAGTTGTTGGAGAGCCCAGTATGAAGTGTTCGATGAAGTTGTGCAACGCAGAAGGATGAATTTCAAAGTACGACTTCCGTTATAAATTGTGCAACCGCCAATGTGGACAAACACCCTCTCCTGTAAACGCTAGGAGAAAAAGCTGCTTAATATAGAGCAGCAGACAGAAATTTCTCTCTTTTCCATGAAAAGTTTTGTGTAGACTTTGAAGTTGAAACTAAAACGAGAATTGCCAACTCGATCGGAAAAGATTAACGCCGTCGTAATACCTATTTAAGTACTAAAAGCAACTTTGCGAACGTCGGGGCGGAAGCAAATACTTTGTATTAAATAAACCCATTTCTTTTAGCTTTAAAAGAGCAGGATTTTATAAGGAGTCAACTGATTTCTTAACAATTTAAAATTAGTTTTACTAACGGTGAATGCTCCATGTACGCTTTGCTTGATTGGTTTCCAGACATTCAAAGCGCTTCAATTCAAAATGAAAGAAATTTGAAATCGCTTTCTCATTGCGTCGTTATCTTTAGTTATTTAGGGTACGCGCACACTACAGACTTTTTATCGGCGGATAGTTTGTTTACATTCTTAATCAGCATGGAGTTATATGGAAGCGCGCACACTACACCGATCCGATTATGAGCATATCTCCATACAAACACGAACTCCGAACAAACTATCGGCCGACAAAAAGTCTGTAGTGTGTGTGGACCCTTATGTTGACGTTATGTTGAATGGACGGACTTCATAGACAAGCAAGCAATAATACTCTAAGCTGGCAACCCCTCGGAGAGCCAACGCGACAGAGAGAAAGAGTGGCAGAGTTTTTCAAATATTTTTTGGGCAGGACAGTGCAGCAAAAGTTGGCCAATACGAATTATTCATCAGTTGATATTCGTTTGGGGCTGGTTTCGGTTGTTGGCGTGTAAGGTACTGCAAGCTTTGCGTGCGTGCGTGCGTGTGGGCGTTTGTGTAAATCAAACGCATTCCAGAAGAAGAATGTCGAGTGCCAGACGTAGCGACGATAAACAAGCACGAGTTCAAGCAATTGGAATTAGAAAAGAAGAACGGGGAAGTGGAAAATAGATTGAAAAACAAAAGATAAGCTACAAGTTTATTTAGAAACAAATGGAAACATTAAAATAACATAAAATCTTCTTGGTTTTTGTTTGTAAATGTTGCTGAGCCTTTATGTATTCATTTCTTTAAATTGGTCTGAAAAGGTAAATAGATCCGAAAACGAACAACAATTTGAAAACTGTTTGCGTTCCTGTCAAAAGCAAACATGCACAAATCCCAATAATAATCAAATACCAACTAATCTAAGTTAAGGAGTAGCTTCCGTCGATTGGTATGTGTTCGTGTTTTGCTGTACTCCTTCGATGGCTTTAAGTTCAATATTTTCCTTAGTTTTTCCAGACAAATCATGGTTTGGCTTCCGCATAATGTTGTTTTTAATTTTTCTCTTTTGTTTGTTTTATTATTAAGAATATATGAGTATATAGCAACAATAATCTTCGATTCTTTCGATTACATTACGATTTTTTCGAATTCGTAGTCCTTGAGTTATAAATGAAGTTTTCTCATATTTCTGGTGGCCCTGTAAGTGTTCATTGTCGCGCGTGAACGCACCCGTCGCGGTTTGCTCTCTTCGATTGGCATAATTTCGAATTTCTCTCCTTTGTTCGCGTACAACCATGAAGAGCAAACTGCGGTGAGTTTCAGTGTTAAATGTTTCCTTTGATTATAATTCTGTATTTCAATTTAACTTAGATTAAACGACCAATTAACCAACCAACTAAATAAAGCCATTATATTTACGAATATTGAAATGATTTAATTTTAATAAAGTTTACAAAGTATAAAAATTGACAGTTAAAAGCAGAATCCCCTATCGGCGACATTCATATTCCAATTAATTATGTATTCCTTGCTTAAATTTAGTTCAGAGCATTCTTTTGCCATTGAATGATTGGCAAAGACTATAAGACTGGAAACTCTTGAAAATGCTATGATTGCGTGCGTGCCACGAAGAGCAATGCAACAACAATTGCTCAGATATTTTTGTTTACATAAAACCCCGGGGTCTTTACGTACACAAAACAATTGAGGTGATTTTTGTGTCTAGAAAATTGAGTTTTAGATAGAATTTTCACAGCACAAAATGAGCACATTCACTTTAATGTCCACTTAATTAATTGTATAGAATATGTTCAAAATCCTTACAGGCACCTTTTTTTGACAAATTACTAGGTATCATTATTGTTATTTAATAGCAATTTAGAATAAAACTTTATGTTTTTTCGCTTCCCGACATGTATTTTGTATCCAGAGATACCAACTAACAACTAACTAATATTTGTAATGTAATACATATACATACATATATGTATAATAAAGTATTTAATTATATGGGTGCAAACTGTACTTTATTGGTATCATTGGACAGCTATTCAAATTACCTATCCTTTATGTTAAACAATCTTTTATCAAAAAACGTTTGTTTTTCAAGAAAAATTCTATTTTAGATTTGGCAGGCGTGTCTTTGTTTTTATGTTTGACAAAAATTGGTATTTTTTTAGTATTATTGTTGGTTTTCTCCTAAAATATTGAACCGATTATGATGTTATTACAGTAATTATATAGATTAATTATACATTTTATTCAGAACAAAATTATTGAATAGAAAAAATTATATAAAAAATCTTACATATTATTTTTGTCTAAAAGTAAGTAACAGTTACTCCAAAAAATTATAGTTTACATAATTGAAAGGTAATTCGATTACCTTTTCAAAAATAATAATAACATATAGGCATCTCAAAAAGATTAGTGGAAATAGACGTGAAACTCTCAAATTTCAGAGGGCTATAACTTAGAAGCTATATGAGCTGGAAAAGAATTGTTGTTATTCTTATAATTCTTGTGAGAAAGAACCTTATACCTTTTCCCACGATTTGCAATAAAAAAATTTTTAAAATATAATTATTCACCATTTTGTTATTAATTAAATTGAATTAAATATAGTTAGCAGGTTGGCATCTCCACCCGTTGCCATGTTAACGAATTTCTTCCCAACTTCACCAAAAGGGCAACAACAATTCAATGCGAAATTACACGTATAGTGTACATGGTTTTTGATTTTACGATTTTTGAGTGTAGTGGAAGAGTTTCCAGTCTTGTAGTCTTTGATGATTGGTCTCTTTAAGCAGTCGCAGCTTCTCACGCCCTGAGTACAACCCATTAAAATCTACCCAATGCAACAAAACAGAATAAAACAGGAATACAAATTTAAGAAGACAAAACAAATTAAAAAGATTCCATAGAGCAATTATTCGCATTTTATGACAGCTTTTGTCCCGCAGTTATTTCTGCTCGAATTATTTACCAAAACAAAAGGAGCCCCCTCGGCATTCGGGTAGAAGGACGTTCGGAAGCCAGCTAAATTTGAAAAACAAAGCAATTACGAGTAAATGCCATGTTAGGGGAGAAAACATTCAGCAATATCTGAGGCTGCAGGACAACAAACAGGGAACACACATATTTGCTCCAATTTAAGATGTTTGAGGTTACTTTGACTTCTTTCTCAGTTTTTGTGTTTTTGTACTTAAACGTTGAAATACACTCTGTTTAATGAGCAACTCTGGTCTGTGCAGCAGCAACGTAGAAGGAATCCTTGCAACAACAAATGTAAATAGGAATAAACGCATAACTACATCTATATATAGTATATAAGGGGTGGCGGAACTGAACTCAATCGCAAAAACAAAAACAAAATCAACATACATATGTATATAAATTGTTGGTAGTTAAGTAAGTCACGTGCAGCTCTTTTGTAGCTTTCGATTTAATTTCATTTGGAGGTTTCCGCATTTAATAACAGCTGCAATGAATGTAAATTCATTTTCCAGCAATTAAAAGAAGCGTCTGTACAGATGAGATGGGTTGACACTGTCATGCAAAGTATTATATAATATTATGTGTAAATTGTTGCATTATTAGAAAAACATACTATTTATCTTGATTGAAAAAAGTTATTACAACTTTTGTTCTACTTTGATACAATAATATAATAGATACCAATCCAATCCTGCTATATTTCGGATTCCATCGCAGCAGCCAATGGAACACTACACATACGTGTACTTGACTCTACACATACGAGGGCGGATTGATATTGAAGCTACCTAAGTAGGAAAAAAACATATTTTTTTTTCAAAAACCATTTATTTCTCAACATAGTCTCCTTTTAGCTCAATACACTTAGTAAGACGCTATTCCAACTTTTTTATACCATCTGAATAATACAATTTTGGGAACCCTTCAAAATACGCGTTAGTTTCGGTAATCACTTCTTCGTTTGAGATGAATCTTTTTCCTGCGAGCCATTTTTTCAAGTTTGGAAACAGGAAAAAGTCACTAGGAGCTAAATCTGGACTATATTTCACGTAATTTTAGCATCGTATCTAATGTTGTGTGAACCGGTGCATTGTCTTGAAGAAAGAGCACTTTTTTCTTCTTTAAATGTGGTCGTTTTTTCTTAATTGCATCAATCAATTGATCCAATAATGCACGATAATACTTTCCTGTGATTGTGGATCCTTTTTCAAGATAATCGATGAGCAATATTCCGTGTGCATCCCAAAATACAGTGGCCATAACCTTGCCAGCCGATTTCACTGTCTTCGCCTTCTTCAGAGCACTTCCACCAGCTTCCACCCATTGTTTCGATTGATTTTTGGTTTCAGGTGTGTAGTGGTGGACCCACGTTTCATTAACAGTTATTCATCGACGCCAAAAATCAACAGGATTACGCTTTATCGTGTCCAAACAACGCTGTGAAGTGGTCTGTCGAACTCGTTTTTGTTCGACACTGAGCAAACGCGGCAACCATCTGCTGGCGATAGCCGCAAGTAGGAACCATTTAGCTCAGGACGTGTTTAAGTCCCTCGGCCCTTTGATGGCCAGTAATTTTGTTGGCCAAAACTGCTCTGCAGATATTATTTCCAGAGTGTTTAGAAGGTCTGCGCTCGTCACGTAACTCGTCCTCAGATGCTCTCAACAAAGTAGGAACTTCGCAAGTCCACTCTTAAAGCATAATAAAAACATGTGTCATCAAAATGTGACTTGCTTCGGCAAACAGATTTCACACTTTAAACATATCGGACAGTGTGGCACAACTCAAAATTTCTCATTGTTCAGAGAACGCAATTTTGTGATTACAGCCTGATTCATCTTCATAGGATGAAAAGAGACTAAAACCGTTTCCGGTATCAGTTTACAACCAGAAAGTAATTTGAGCTGTTGTTTGTCGGTTAATATGTTGGTGGATATTTCGAAATACCAGTTGATTACCATAACTATTGTGATGACGCAAAATTCTGCGTCACACATTATTTCACACTATTTGAATGTTCAATACTAAACTTGTATTTTTCCTTATACTACATATACATATATACATAATCTAATCTAATAAAAATAATGTAATGAATTTAATAACGTATTAATATAAGGCAATAAATATAAGTGATAGTGAAAGAAGAGGAGAATATGTTAAAATAACTAGAAATAAGTATATAAGTAAAATAAGAATTAGTCATAAGGAATACAAACGGTGACCAGAACGAACAACGCAGAACAATTCATGGAAATAACGGGACCAACAAGCACAAAAGCATTCCTACGAGAAAGAGCGAGAGAAGAGTGGACAAAGACATGCGTACACAGCGGAACAAAATCCGCGCACAAACATATAAAAGGAACGAGCTCAACCACAAGAGTCAGTCAGTTGCCAGCCTCGAAGCGATCAACATCAGTCGAAGCTAACACCGCGGTAAGTAAAGTACACAGCCTATCCTTCTCCCCTCCGCCTTCCCTTATTAAACTGGAGACTTGATAAGTTTCCAGAAATAAGAGAAGTACACAGCCTATCCTCCTCCTTCCCTTATTAAACTGGAGACTTGATAAGTTTGCAGAAATAAGAGAAGTACACAGCCTATCCTCCTCCCCTCCTCCTTCCCTTATTAAACTGGAGACTTGATAAGTCTCCGGAAATAAGAGAAGACTTCCTACCTACTCTCCTTCCTCTCCGACCAAGTGGGAAGATTTGATAAATCCTCCCGGTCTCCTGTCCTTCCATCCTTCGTACTTACTACCCGAGTGAGCACTCAGCAATCGCAGTCGGCACAGTCATCGAGCATACCGTCAAAGTACAGTCAACGGCTACGTCTACACTCTCGGAGCCCAGTCAGCGTCCACCACAGAGAGTTCAGTCAATGCCTACAGAGCACAGTCAACGACTACGCATACACTCTCGAAGCCCAGTCAGCGTCCACCACAGAGAGTTCAGTCAACGCCTACAGAGCACAGTCAACGGCTACGCATACACTCTCGGAGCCCGGTCAGCGTCCACAACAGAGTCAGCGTACAGCCGATAACTCTCAGAGCACGAACAACGGCTACGCAAACTCTCTCAGAGTACGAACAACGGCTACGCATACTCTTTTAGAGCGCGACAACGGATACACATACTCTCTCGGAGCTTAGCCAATACCCACGCATACTCTCTGAAAGTAGAGTCAGCGCCCACGTATACTCTCGGAGAACACAATCAACGTACACACACTGAACATTACGAAGCCTGATTCCACGACACAACAACTCTGCTTACATGCGTCATCGTTCGTTTGAAGTCACCGTTTGTACACGTCATATATGTACCCAAACATTGAAAATTAGTTCAATAAAGATAAACTTATACTGAAGAGTACCCAAAATACAAATCTTTTCCTTTAACGAAATCCTGGACTCGCTGAGTTATATCCCGGCCTAAGAAACATCGTTACACTATATACATACTAGTATGTATGTATATATTTACGTAAATGCCAAGATATCTCGCTCACATATTCACCAGCACCATGTTGATTGCTCTGCGCATAACTGAACGGTTCCTTCGGGACCGCTTCGGGAGAGGGGCGAAGTCACATACACCCCCACCCGCTCATATACACTACACTTACAAACGAGTTGAAGAGCATAAACATGAATATTTATTGAAATTTTGTGAGAAAGGAAATTATGAAAGTAATTATACTCACGCACACACAAACAGGCGAGAAACAACATTTAATTTCTATCTCACGAGGTCGCAAAATTCTAGTTGATGTTATTACTGTTGTTATTACTGCCAAATGTGAAGACGATTTGAATAACCACAGAATGCATGTACGTTAGGGCTGCCATACGTCCCGGTTTTCCGGGACATGACCCGGTTTGAGCGCCTGTGTTCCGGGGTCCCGGCTGGCACTTAAATTTTACCGGCTATTGTATTATACCGGTCGATGCATATTTTTATATCTATGGACATGTTAGGCCATATCATATGGACATGTTTGATCGTCAACAGTCACATTGTTTTTGTTTTCTGTATAAAGCTGTCAACTCTAAGTTCATCCGTGAGAGAATGAAAACGGATGAACTGTTGGCACAGCAAATACTCTGTTTGCAGGCGA
This sequence comes from Myopa testacea, assembly GCA_949629155.1. Classification (NCBI taxonomy): domain Eukaryota; kingdom Metazoa; phylum Arthropoda; class Insecta; order Diptera; family Conopidae; genus Myopa; species Myopa testacea. The sequence continues at coordinate 36,952,203 of OX451345.1, read as the reverse complement.
TGAATGCAAACTACAAACAGAATAGAGTTGTTGTGTGGTGTAATAAAAAAGTATGCATGTTTTGGAGTGAAAAACCTGCACTTATATCGGAAAAAGGAGGATTGCGTGAAAATAATTGCACAAAGCAACTCTAACTATGTATAAATGTGAAAGTGTTTGACTTTTGTGTTTGCAATGTAACATAGCAAGAAACAGATTTGACGGGAGCGTGAAATAGTTAATTTCTTTGGACTGTTTGTTCAAACAACTGTTTGCAATGTAATAATACTGTTTGCAAAAAATATGCTATATTTTTTTATATGCTATAAATGAATTATGTATAATAATTTATGTTAATAAAGAATTATTTAATCAAAATAATAAACAAAAATAGTAAGCAAATTTCACAGTACATGTATATTTATTTGTTTATTTAAATATTAGGTGTACAAATAAGTTTACTCGGTTTTTTATAAAAAGTTAGGAATTTATTGTGAAGGAACAGTACATTACGTTTTATTCAAAGTATTTTCCATCATTTGCCACTACTTTTCCCCATCTTTCTGGCAACATTCGGATACCCCGTCGAAAAAACTCTTCATCTTTTGACGCTATCCACAAATCGACCCAATTTTTGGTGTCTTCATATGATGTGAAGCGCTGCTCAGACAGACCATGTGCCATCGACCGGAACAGGTGATAATCAGAAGGGGCTAAGTCTGGTGAATACGGCGGGTGGGGTAAAACTTCCCAGTTGAGTGTTTCCAAGTATGTTTTTACCGGCGCCGCAACATGTGGACGAGCATTATCGTGTAAAAGAATAATTTTGTCGTGTCTGGAGTAGTAATGGGCGCGTTTTTCCTTAAGTGCCCGACTCAATCTCATCAATTGTGTTCGGTAGAGAAGCAATCGATGCGCCTCAGCTGCAGATTTTTTCAAATTAAAGAAGTAAATCAAAAGTTCCCGCAAATGATGCTTATTCGGCACAAAACTTGACATTTTTTCAGGAAAAAAATTACGTGATGCTGATACGGAATCACTAGTACTTTAAGGTTATGGTGTTGCCGGATGACGAAACTTGGGATATTACGTTTTACATCTGACAATTTCTCCATAACCTTCTCGTGGGTCCATCTTTTGACAAACCGCGGAAACTTATTTGTACACCTAATAATAATTAACAATACATGTGTATTTCGGATATATTTATTATTTACTTTTACGTATTAAAAGTATATTCGATAAGGAAGCTGTGAATTTCCTTTTCCTCAACACATTGAGAAAATTAAGGAATTATATACATGGATAAAAATTCGTATAGCGTATTTCTCATATGTTTTTCCATTCGGCTTATCTATATGTCCCGGTCTGTATTTGAATACTTATGGCAACCCTACCGTAGAATCAACTATTTTATGCGGTTAATTTGATAATTTTTTCACGTTTTTACTTTAATAAAATAAGAGGTAAAAATTTGTTCGTGTTTGTTTGACGTCAAACGGAAATTGAAAATTGTTGAATCCTCGAATGAACACAGAAATAAGGGTAGAAGAATTACAATTATAAGTGGAGGAAACGGAACGAAAACCAAAACGGAAGTGACACCGGAAGCGGTTCAGTCTCACTTCTGGTTGAGTTTTGTATTTGTCGACAGTTGCAGGCGAGCTCAGACACATCGAGACGCATATCCACACATCTACACGTTCATCCAGTACATATGTACATATGCTTACAGGAAACCACTTTACTTTTCTAGGTTTTCTAGATAACTGCTTACTACACAAGTTTTATAATTATTTTCTCTGTCCATGCAGTTGGCGGCTAACATAAATAGGAGAACCTACTCTAAATAAGCCTCTCAATGCAATAGCAGAGAATGTGACATCTCAGCGACGTATTTGTTGGAGAACAGGAACACAAAGAAGAAAAAACCGAACAAACTTCCACCAAAAGCCTGAAATGGCGTCAGCTACTGATTTGCGGCTTCAGATCTTGAGTTGCGTCAGTGTGTTTCTGACCGCGTTCATACATACAGGTGAGTGTTGTCTCTACAGTGATTATCCCACATCTGCTCTTCACTTGCTGCAGGTTCCTCCATTGACTGCTTCAAGTGCATCTCGACCAACGGCGTGAACAAGGCCTGCGACGATCCGTTCCACAACAACTACTCCACCGCCATCCTTGAATCGCCTTGCATGGGTGGCCGCAAGGGGCGCGACGGTCTGTTTCCGGCAACAGCGTGCATCAAGATGGCGGGTTACTACGGTGAGTCCAATGAGGGTATTTTTCTTAAGCCATTGAGGATACTCGTAAGTACAAGAAATGACTGTAACAACTCCAAATAATACAGACGACAGCGGCGAGACGATAACCGTACGCGGCTGTGCTCTGGACAGCGGCACTCTAACCACGGACACAGAAATCGTGCGCATGTCGCACTGCGGCAAGTTTTACTACGATGACCGGTAAGAAAAGAATCGTGGCTCAAATAATAACCGACAAGTTGCAGTGGAAACTACCATTAATTGAATTTACTAAAATTTAAGATACGTGCACGGATGCATACAGAGCTGTAGCGACGCGGATGCATGCAATACAGGCGCGCCAAAACAAGTTACCACTGCGACATGGCGCCACCAACTCAGCCTCGCTGTCTTAACAGTGAGCTGGCTTCATAGATAGCACATGTGGGACTGCAAGTGAGTTGACCAGAGCATCGCAAACATCGTACATTTACTCCCACTATATGACCAATTAAGTCCCGGAATAATCCTAATCACCATACTTCAACTCGAATCCCAACTTCAGCAAATATCCCACCCTAACTATTGTAATTACTAAAGGACCAGCAACCCTGCACAACTTCACTTCAGCACTGCACTAGCTGGCTAGCGTAGAGTCGACGCGACACCGCAAACAAACACGGAATGTGATTTAAATATTTACTTATATTATATTAAGCTATCTATTCAATTTGCTTATACTCAAATTATCAATTTTCTTACTGAAGTTAGCTTTTTTAATGGATTCAATTAAGCCTTGTTTAAATCTAACACTTACGAGTAACTTAACTCTGCGGTTACTTCATAAAGATTTCAATACTGGTACTCAGTTTTTAAATGCTTGGTGTAATTTTCGATATATTTTTCCACTCTGTTGAAGCTAAACTATTGCGAAACAGAAAAATGTTTTAATATTGAGAGTTTGAATAAGTTCTCATCGTTTTCCTTAAGAGGGCTGCCTTTTTTTATAATTAATAATTTCATCTTAAATAAATCTGAAATCCTCTAAAAAATCCAACAAATGTTTATAAGCTAGTAGTTATACATACTTAAAATAAGTTTTAATTTCACACCGCAATCTTATCAAAAATAATAAAGCTCTAAATTAAAATAAAAAACTATTTTAGTAAACTAACCTAAGCAGAAACTAGAATTATGATTATGATTAAAAGCTTTATTATTATGTTCTAAGATTCGCATATTTTAAACACGATATTTATTAATTGAAAAACAGATTTTATTTCTTTCCAGACTCATTTTAATACTCGTTTTTCTTAGTTTGCTAACATTTTTAAAGATTCAATATATCAGATCTGGTACTTCAACAATAGCCTCTATTGGAGTATAACTTTAAACCCTATATTATTAAATATATACATACATATTATTGTTTTTTAGTAATTTTTCATAAATGCACTGTTGTTAATTAAAACTGACATTCGAATCATTAAAAAAGAGTTGGAAGTAAATGCTTTCAATCAAAAACTCAATTTATGCCTACAGACATTAGAATTATCAGCTCTCATTACTATCAACATATCAAGAGGAACAGATGATTCCGCAAACTAAAATCCTCATAAATAATTATGAATTTCTACCAGATCTGTTTATATGTATATTCCTACGATACAAGAACACACACATTCCTAGGGATACGGACATCGCATAACCGGAATCAAAATGTACGCGTCTAATATTGCGACTTAACTTCGAGCTTAGCAGCAAACTGCAAAATATACATACATATGCTTTGTTTAATATTCTCAAAAAGGAACCAAAATGAATTAACGATTGCAAAACAAATCAATAGGCGTAAACGCATTTAATCAAGAGAGATTTAAATGGTTTCCAATTAAAACGATAACAGATTTAAGCAAACATTTAAACACATTAACAATGAAAACACGTAAAATACACAAAAACTAATAAATTACATTTTTTCATTGCCTTAAACCTTGTAGCTAAGTTTATTTTTCAATCGAAATTGATTAGCTTCAGAAAAAAAATTTTTAACTGAACAGCATTTAAGTTTTGTTTCACAATTCGTTGAACGAAATGAGAAAAATCGTAAGAATTACTGTCTACAACGCCACATTCACACAGAAGCAATTTAAAAATTAAGTACTCATGTATTTATATACATATAATCAAAAATAAACCCTACGAGGATTATTATAAACCTTGTATATAAAGATATTCAAGCTGCGAATCAAGAAAAACGTAAAAAACCAAAAATCAATATTTTAAAAAATGAACGACCAACAACTTACAATTATACAATTATATAATTACAATACCCAAAATAGCAAATGAAATAAAAAACTTTTTTACTGGTGTACATTTATAGGAAGGAAAAAAAGGAATCAAGACTTTATTAAAGCTTTGTGGATTGTACATTTAAATTTACTATGAATACGTATTTTTCGTGTGAAGAGATACCAACAAAATATAGTTATTGAATCTGAAATTAATCACAAAATCAGAAAATGTAATAAATTTTGAAAAAAAACGCATTGAAAGATTATTTATTGAAAAACTCTTTACGGACGTTCTAATATCATATCATTACATAAATAAAATATCTTAATTTTAGGCAATAGTTTCATAAAGGATATTATCAAATAATAATAAACGGGTATTAATAATTTAATATAAGGACCTGTTGTTGCTATTCATAGAAAAAAACAAATTACTGTTACCATTTTGCTTTAACAAACCATTTTTATTTGAACCTAAAAAATTCAGTCTTCACTTAAACTCTGCAAATATGTGGCATCCTCCTTTATAAACTTCTCTGCCACATGCCCGGGCACCTCAATTTCTTTGTAGTTATCTAAAGCGATCTCCTCCTCCTTTCTAAATTTAATTAAAGAATGACAACGTAACCGAAATAAAGCATCTGCTGGCAAAAACTAACTTGATCAGTATATCAACTACATTCTCGCAAGCCAGCAGACAGTCCTTGTCCTTGGCCACATTCGCTTCCCACTTGTGGTACTCGCGAAGTATTTCGTAGACGCCATTTTTACGCAACACAACACGATAGCGTTTGGTGGCGCACAGTTGCAATAACGATTCCAGTAACATCTTTCGCAGATCGGGGTCCTCCTCTCGGGTCTTCAATTCGCCTAAATACTGGAAAACAATTAATAATCAAGTTAATTCCACACCCAGTATTTTGAATTTCAAATATTAAATCAAGTAGGCTATCAACCTGCAGTTCGATGGGTAATTTATCGTTCTCCTCATCGCTAAACTCCTCGGAACCGCACAATGGATAGAGCAGATAAATTAGAATGTCTTCTCTTTTGTTGAGCATGAAATCATGATACTCGGGATCGAAGCATATATTTTTCAATATTCCGATTACGCCACCACGACGTACTACGGACTCTTTATACGAGGCAAACGGCAACATTTTATCCATCAAATTATATTTGGAATGGCAGAATAGTTCACGACCACGACTGGCTTGGGTCAAATTACAGAACATTGGGCCTGCAAAGAAAAATATAAAAATCTGCTAAAGCCATTTCAAGATTATTTGAAAAAAAGGAATACACAACTGCTATTAACACGAACTGCGTGGAATATCTGAAAGATAATTTGTGAAATATCTTAGAACTCACCCAAATAATGCAATTTGGCCTTTTTTTTATTATAGTTTAATTTTCCAAATGCTTCGGCCAGATACAAGAGGGCTTTTTCATCCTTCTCCAATGCACCGAGTATTTGATGGGCCAACTTCTCTACACGAGTAAGATTGCTCAAGACACAGCACCATGCATCAGCCAATTCCGAATTCTCATCAATAATATGCTTAACAGCCTCATCAACAATGGGAAAAACCTTCAATAAATGCATCATAATAATGAGTTCAATAAAATAACTGTAGCTGTATATTGTTGGTTAGATTGCCATCGTGGTTTTCTCTCTATCACTCACAGGATACGGCTTCTCTGCAGTTTCCAATATCTTTACTGCACCTTTCTCTTCGGCGCTCAGATTGATAAGGCTGAGTACTGCATTTTTGGCGACTGTGTGATTACCGTCAAAACAGAGTTCAAACAGCGCTAACAGAATATCTTCCAGATCAAGAATCGCCGCCTTGCCTTCCACACTGCCTGTCAAACTAAGCACATTCTCCAGCGCCACCGCTTTGAGATCCAGCCTCTGAGTGGGTTGGATAAACTGTAGCAGTTCTTTCAGAGTGTCCATTGCTTCTCATTAGTATTAGTTGCTGTTGTTGTCACTTGTATCTATCTGTGTGTAGGCAGAGATTCTTGGCCAATCTGTTTGATTATTGTATCCCTGCAAGACAGCTACCGGGTAATTAACCGGTTAATTACCTGGTAGCATTACCCGACGTCTCGGGTAAAGTTTCTATTAATTTCTTAAGAGCATCGGGAAAAATCTACCCGAAACTTTTGTGTACGTGAGATCTTGCATCCCTTTCTTTCACATTCAAGAACTCATATGTGTAAGTATATAGTGCGCTCTTTCGCACTATCAGCTGTTTGGTATCGCTACCAGTGAATTAACCGGTTAATTACCTGGTAGCGATGCCATATCATTCGGGTATCGCTACCGGTGAATTAACCAGTTAATTACCTGGTAGCGATACCATATCACTCGGGTATCGCTACCAGTGAATTAACCGGTTAATTACCTGGTAGCGATACCATATCATTCGGGTATCGCTACCGGTGAATTAACCAGTTAATTACCTGGTAGTGATACCATTTTAATACTTAAAATAATTTAATAAAAATAAACTAAGGATTAATATTATTTTTTTTTATTATTTAAGCATATTATTATTTATTATGAATCACAACTTATGCTAAGAATATCTCAGACTTATACAAATTAACAAAATAAAGGTTTTAAAATAACATAAGACACAGCTTTGTTTTGTTTTATACTTTGTTTTTTTGTACTTGCTTCTGTTGTGTGACTTCCCAATGATTTTTGCATTTCACTTTCGAAATTAACTCGGCCACACGAACTGAATACATCTATCGTTAAAAGAAGTGCAACAGTTAAACAAAGATAAGAAATCAGTTATTATATAATTACCATATAAAATATCATTAAACACTCCGCATTTTTTCAGCGCCCGCTTCTCCCACACTCCGTTCTAGTTAAGAAAAAAATGTTATTAGTTTTCTTTAATGGAAAAAAAAATAAATACCACAGCTGTAGAAAATTTCTCGCACAAGAGCCGCTCTTCCACATCATGGAAAAATGAATTTACTTTAAATAAACTAAATAAATGTACTTATATTTCACTTTTAATAATATTTTTGGAAAACCGCCGACTTCCAATCCCAAGCTTTTTTAGTTTTGTGACGTTTATTTTTGCAATATCACGATGGAAGAGCAAGACGGAAATATACAATAGACAAGGTACTCTCGACATCTCTTTCGCACTTAGAAGCCCTTATGAGAGCGTGTTACAAATCTTATGAGAGCGTGTTAGTGACAGAGGAGAATACTGTGCTTGTGTGTGCGACTCGGGTAGTCTGGTTTTGCTGGGATTAGTTTAAAATTTATATTAAAAATATTTGCCTTGCAGTCTTTGTTTACCTACAAAATATTTTTGACAGCCCATTTAGAGGTACAGTAAGACCCCGCTTAACGCTGTTTCGTTTAGCGCTGTTTTGGTTTACCGCTGATCTGACTGACTTAGAATTTTATTTGTTTTTATAAGTATATTCGTTTATATTGTTTTTTTTTTGTATGAAAGCAATGTTTGGCTTTATTTTAATTAAAAAAACATAATTATTAAATTTAATACCTAACCAATTTTCTATCCATCATCCCCTAACACCGAATGTATTTACATATTAACAGCCTTATCGCGTATTTTTAAACGCAAACGCAAACTCAAACGCGACTCAAACGCAATGCGTTCCAAATGGTATGATCAAACTTTTTCGAGTAGACTGCGTTTCATTTTTGAGGAGAAACACAAAGGTAAACAAACTTTACGTAGTCTTGCAGACTTCCCCTGCTTGCAGAGCACAAAGAGTTACCATGCATGAAGCATTTTTAGCATTTTACAAGTATTTTCAGGAATCCCAATAAATTAGTGCTATAATTGATGTATGGCAACAATTAGTACAACAAAAGCAAATCTGATAAGCCGCACACAATGTTTACATATTGATATTGTGTTTATTATCGTGTGCTCTTTATGTGAGAGTGAATATAGCAGCAATATTCCTCGTGCGACTACCCGAGCGCAGCGTCATAGCGTGGAACAAAATACGGGGATACTCAGAAGAGGGACAATTTGGATCTTTTACATATGTCGGAGCTTCAGTAACTCCAATATTATTTGTTACTTATGTATGCGCATTATTTTATTTTGTATAATGAACAGGTTTATGACAACTTGTGCGACTACTAGAGCGCAGCGTCATAGCGTGGAACAAAATACGGGGATACTCAGAAGAGGGACAATTCGGATCTTTTACATATGTCGGAGCTTCAGTAACTCTAAGTAACAAATAATATTAGAGTTACTGAAGCTCCGACATATGTAAAAGATCCGAATTGTCCCTCTTCTGAGTATCCCCGTATTTTGTTTCACGCTATGACGCTGCGCTCTAGTAGTCGCACGAGGAATATTGCTGCTATATTCACTCTCACATAAAGAGCACACGATAATAAACACAATATCAATATGTAAACATTGTGTGCGGCTTATCAGATTTGCTTTTGTTGTACTAATTGTTGCCATACATCAATTATAGCACTAATTTATTGGGATTCCTGAAAATACTTGTAAAAATGCTTCATGCATGGTAACTCTTTGTGCTCTGCAAGCAGGGGAAGTCTGCAAGACTACGTAAAGTTTGTTTACCTTTGTGTTTCTCCTCAAAACTGAAACGCAGTCTACTCGAAAAAGTTTGATCATACCATTTGGAACGCATTGCGTTTGAGTCGCGTTTGCGTTTAAAAATACGCGATAAGGCTGTTAGTGCGTCGTGCGTTGCGTTTCTGTCAAATGAAATTGGAACACGCAGTCTTATGGAAGACCACTTCGAATTTCCAATTTTGACATGCGCTACAAAGTGAAGTTGGCGGTAGATATCGCAAATGTTCATGTGCGTGTGAATGTTTAAAAACTTATTGTCAAAACATTTGGTGAAAAATCGTGCGATTTTTCATAAAAATTTATCATTTTCTCAGTGTAGAGAGGAATTTGGTATTGAATGAGTAGCCCCGTAGGCTAAAAATTTTTATGAAAAATCGCGCGATATTAATGGGGGAAAAAGAGTACTGAAGATATTAAAATCGCGTTTTCTCCAAAAATATGCGTTTTTCGGCAAAATCTTACTTAACATAAATGAAAGGTACTTAAGTTAACGATATACACATATACCGGATAACTTCTATAGTTAAGGTGATATTAGGCAAATAAGTTCAAATTTAAAAGCTAATATGCTATTAAATCTGCTATAACTCCGAAACCAGGGGGGAGCAAAAGATATATTTGTTGTTATTGGAATCGGCTCCGCAAGCTACAACAACAGCAAAAACAACAACACGATTGGAGTTTCCCGACCGATCCCAATTTAAGCCATGCTTTTTAAGATAGATAGTTTTATTTGCTCAAGTATAAAATTCTATTTGAAAGCAGATAATTCTTGAGCATGTTCCGCATGCGGAATGATTCTGCGCTGAAATTGTTGGATCCAATATGTACAATACGACGCAAAGGTTCAGCATCGTCTCGCCACAATCCACGTTGAAGCATTTCGTCATTTTCGTAGTGAATATCCACGTATTCTTTTGTGCAGTACGCATCGTCATTTAGCATTATAAAGTTGTACAATACAACTGCAACTTTTATAACGCGCCCTACATTAGTTGGAGCCATAACCAAGGTATTTTGATGAATTCAATAGTGCTTATGCGATGTTTACCGGGGGACACGTGTCGCACGTTTGGAATTATTCCTCGACCGTGTCCACGACAGCGTTTTCACGGGGGAGATTGGATTGTGGATCGTCGTGACATGGATGATTTTTTAACACTATTTTTCTACCATTTGTATAGCTTTTGCTACCAATTAAGAATTTATAATAGTTTTTGACTATAAAATATTGCAAACGGTTTTATTACACTTTACTTCGTGGTACTGCAGTGATTGTAAGCGAAAAAAGAATGGAGAGTTTAGAAGAAATACAAATAATAAATTCTCTATAAACTATACATAATTTTTACAAAATAAAATTTAACCCTACCTTACCCACTCCTATTTATGTATTTTAAGCAATAATAATTTAAATAAACTTTATAATAGATATTAATTGATTCGCTGAAGTCATGAATACTCGTTAGCATTAGAAACAACAATAATAACAAAAAAAAAAAACAATAAAATTTGAGTTTACAGCAACTGCTATTCCATGTTGCTAAATTGACATCAAATACAACAGCAGCACCAATTATTGCAAAACTATTCGTGGTTTCAGCGAACCAATTTAGTCTATATAACAATTAGTTTTATAATTAATTTAGTTTATTTTAAATTATTATTGTACATAAGGAGTGGAGCAATTGCAGATTAAATTAAATTTTATTTTGTAACAATTACATATGTATAGTTTACAGACATGACTTTACAATGGTGGAGGAACTCACGAAGGCTTTGATTGAGCTCCTGTAAAGTGAAACACGTGTCGCACGTTTGGAACTATTCATCGGCCGTGTCCGCGACAGCGTTTACACGGGGGACAGATTGAATTGTGGATCATCGTGACATGGATGATTTTATTGCATGATTTTTTAATACTCTTTGCTACCATATGTATAGCTTTAGATACTATTTAAAAATTTATAATAGTTTTTGACTATAAAATATTACAAACCGTTTTACTAAAATTTACTTCGTGGCACCGCCGTGAAAAACAAATAATAAAATCTCTATGAACTTGTTGCGGGTGATGACTTCGAAGAAATAAAAACATGACAGCGTCATGAAAACGTCAACCAGAGTGTAGATATGAGAAAAAGACAATGACAGTATAGGACTCGAACAGAACATTGTGTCGGCAAAGCAGTACATTAAGGTCAGGTTACAAATGGTGGTGGAGACAATTCGGAGTACCATCTCTGAAACCAGAATTAGTTTAAAGTAATAGGAGGAGCTTGATAATATAACGGTAACAAAAGCTGTGTGCAATTCAGAAACTTCGAACAAGTCAAAGCTCAAGTGCACGGTCTGTTCGATTGCTGAAGCCAAGGAGTGCGCGTGATCCGCTGATTAAGTCTGAAAAGGAAAACATTTAAAATTTAAGAGACATAATATGGTGAATTAAATAAAGTTAAACCACCAGTTAATACTAAAAAGTCACTAAATATATAAAAATAAAGGCATAAAAAGTTTGTTGAATAATTTAAAACAGTGCTGGCCACGCCATAGGCACGCGTGCTAATTTTTTCTCTCGGCTATTCACTTGTACACGACAAAAGTCGTCGGATTTTGCAGACTTCAAGCAAGCAAGATCGCACCAGACTATTTTATGATTGCACTGAGCAAAATGTTTAATAAGGAATGGGAGAATCACTATTTTTTCTTTAAAAATTTTTTAGGCGGACCGCAATGCATGATTTGCAATAAAAAGGTGGGACGCGCATTTTCATTGCAAAATCATTTGCATAATTTAAAGTTTAACAACCCCCAAACAACAATCTTCTCAGTGTACCGCGCAGAGAGAATTTTTCCGCAAAAAAACCTCTCTCAACGCTTCACACATGCACAAAATATGATTGTATAAGATTTGGCCAGCACTGATTTAAAATAACGAGGACGGTAAAACTAATCACGATTGTTCAGATTAATGCTGATAACGTGGAACGACACGCCGGAATTCGGGTGAAAACGTCCCACAATAGAGTTTCGCCTAGTATTCAGGAAAAATTCATCCCGGCAGCACTAGTCTCAGCATCGCAAACTAGAGGTATCACTCATCCTATCGTACGTGCCCAAATACTTACCACGGCGTAGGGATAAGATCGTCAAACGGCGAAGAAAATTGAGTCGAACACTGCCAAACAGCTAAGTGAAATTATTAGTACAAATGGTTTGAGTCTGCGGACAGGCGCAAAAGAAAACTAAATCAAATTAAAGAAAATTAATGTTGCCAAAAGGTGGCGCTAAAGAAAATTAAGAAAATCAAATAATTGAATAAGCAGAATTCGTCTTTAAGTCTCTGCAGATACAAGATTTTTAACTTCTGTATAGATGCTAATGTAACAGAAAACAATTAAATATGTTTAAGGTTTATTGTATATATATGTATAAGTGTAGTGATTCTTTTAATAATTTGTAAGACTTTAGCCGGTATCTCGAGTAGCGACGACGTGCGTTCGTCTTTATCCCAGTTGGGGAAGACAACTCTAGAGAGCTCTCTCGATTGGCACCTTAAACTGGCCCTTCTTTTTTGCTTGCATCCAAGTTGGAGAAATAGTTATGTATATACAGTGGTCACACAATTTATTCGTACACCCTGCATTGCATACAAAATATGCACTTTTTTACTTTTTGCAATTTAGTCCATTATTTCTCTTGGATCAATGTAAGAATGGTGTATTCTTTACTCTGACTCTAGTCTATATACATATATAGGCTAGAGTCAGTTAACGTTCTAAAGTAGTGTAAATATTTGAAGTAGTGTGAAATTTAAAATCAGAAATTAATGTTAATAAAATCTGTTGGAAAAAATATGATGTTCTAAAACAAATAAACATGGTGGATCGGGATCGGAACTTTCTGAGTGGGAAAAGGAAGTTATAAAGGGGGAATTAAGAAGGGAAGGTAAATGTAAGGATTTTATAGTATAAGTTATTGTGGCATCCTGGGTACAGCATGGCGGGTCAGATCCGCACCCGAAGAGGAAATAAAAAGGGTCCCAACTGAGCTACCGGGTCGAATACAGCCATGCTGGACGTTTACAGGGGATGCACAACAAACTATACATAATTCTTACAACATAAAATTTAACCCAACCTTACCCACTCCTATTTATGTATTTTAAGCAAGAATAATTTAAGATAAACTTTATAATAGATATTAATTGATTCGCTGAAGTCATGAATAGTTTTGTAGTAGTTGGCGTTGATGTATTTTAAGTCAATTTAGCAAAAAAATATACGAGTGGCTGAAGAGCTCAAATTTTACTGCTGTTGTTGTTGTTTCTTATGCTAACTCCAACAACAACAACACTTTTTGTCGCTCTCGTCTGATTTTCGAGTTACAGCACCTTGAAGTTCTAAGATTTACGAGCTTTATCTCCTAAACTATACGAGGTACCGACATGATATTCATGTCATCAGTAAGGTATTTCAATTGTCTTTCATTTATGTAAACAATATTTTGTTGAAAATTGCTCAGGAGATTTAGCTCGTAAATCTTTAAACTTCAAGGCGCCATAACTCGGAAACCAGACGAGCGCGACAAAAGGTGTTGTTGTTGTTGGAGTTAGCATTAGAAACAACAATAACAACAGAAAAAACAATAAAATTTGAGTTTAGAGCAATTGCAATCGCAACCAACGAAATATATTTTTACTTTAATGAAATTGTTTGCAGAAATAAAGAGTTGCTTTGCGCAATTATTTTGACCCAAAACTACTTTTTCTGATAAAAGTGGATCTTCTTTACTCCAAAATGTGCATACTTTTTTATTACGCCACACAACAACACCGTTTTAATTGAAATTTGGAGTCGTTGACGGCAAATTTTTTGATTGCGGGATCCGTAGTTCATCGGGTCTTTCTCCCACGGATGAAATCGGCATTGACAGTTTTGTATAGAAAACAAAAACAAAGAACAAAAACAAAGAATAATAACTGAAAAAATATATATAGCCAGATATAGATATATATAGTAAACTCAAATTTGATTGTTGTTTTTCTTGTTGTTTCTTATGGTAACTCCAAAAACAAAAACAGGTTTTATCGCACTCATCTGGCTTCCGAGTTATATCGACTTGAAGTTCAAAGATTTAAGAGTTGAATCTGCTGAGCGATTTTCAACAAAATGTTGTTTCACATAAATGAAAGACAATTGAAATACCTTTCTGATGGCATGAATATCATTTAGGTATCTCGTATAGTTTAGCTATAGCTCATAAATTTTTGAACTTCAAGGTGCTATACCTCGGAAACCAGACGAGAGCAACAAAAACTGTTGTTGTTGCTGGAGTTAACATAATAAACAAAAATAAAATTTGAGCTTTTCAGCAACTCGTATTTTGTTGTGCTAAATTGACATAAAATACAACATCAACACCAACTATTGCAAAACTATTCATAGTTTTAGCGAATCAATTAATATCTATTATGGAGTATATCTTAAATTATTATTGCTTAAAATACATATATAGGAGTGGGTAAGATTAAATTAAATTGTATTTCTAACAATTATGTACAGACCACAACACAGCTTCAGCTTTAGCAGCAAAAACGAATTCAAGCAAAACCTTATGAGAACAAGAAAAGGCTTGTGGCGGCGTAGAAATAGACTTTCGCATGGCTTCAAAAATTTCTCCTAAAAAATGTTGTCTACATGTTAATGTAGATGAATAGTTTCAAACGTGCGACACATGTCCCCCGTGTAAACACATCGACATCGATGCCTACGTCAAACAGCCAGCGATGACCCTATTTGCATATAAGAATAATTAGTGTCCAATGTGTCGACTTTTGTTTTTTTTGGTGTTGATTACAAAAACAAAATTTCGTTCTAGCCACTCCTACTTAAGGAGTTATAGCCATTTGTAATTTGAAATTTCAGCGATTGTATCTCCTTAACTATACATGTTAGTGTCATCCTGATGATATTGGAACCATTATCTTTCATTTATGTACACAATACTTTATCGTAAATCGTATACTTTTGAAGGAAAATAGAATTAAAGATTTTTAGTACTTTTACCCCCATTCATTAATTGTTTTTATTATTAAATTGTATAATTAAGCCACAAAAGTAGCCCAATACAAATAACTTACGAGGGCGGATTGATATTGAAGCTACCTAAGTAGGAAAAAAACACATTTTTTTTCAAAAACCATTTATTTCTCAACATAGTCTCCTTTTAGCTCAATACACTTAGTAAGACGATATTCCAACTTTTTTATACCATCTGAATAATAGATTTTGGGAATCCCTCAAAATACGCGTTAGTTTCGGTAATCACTTCTTCGTTTGAGACGAATCTTTTTCCTGCGAGCCATTTTTTCAAGTTTGGAAACAGGAAAAAGTCACTAGGAGCTAAATCTGGACTATATTTCACGTAATTTTAGCATCGTATTTAATGCTGTGTGAACCGGTGCATTGTCTTGAAGAAAGAGCACTTTTTTCTTCTTTAAATGTGGTCGTTTTTTCTTAATTGCATCAATCAATTGATCCAATAATGCACGATAATACTTTCCTGTGATTGTGGATCCTTTTTCAAGATAATCGATGAGCAATATTCCGTGTGCATCCCAAAATACAGTGGCCATAACCTTGCCAGCCGATTTCACAGTCTTCGCCTTCTTCGGAGCACTTCCACCAGCTTCCACCCATTGTTTCGATTGATTTTTGGTTTCAGGTGTGTAGTGGTGGACCCACGTTTTATCAACAGTTATTAATCGACGCCAAAAATCAACAGGATTACGCTTTATCATGTCCAAGCACCGCTGCACAGTGGCCGGTTTTTCAACTTAGCGGCCAAAAGTCATTTTTTTCAATGTCACCGATTTCAAAATGGGTTAGGTCATATGAAAGTAGAAACCTGAGAACCTAGGGAGCCAAAAAATTACAGCTTTATCTTGATTATTTCATTAGTAACTATGCAATAAAAGACTTTAAAAAAGTCTTAAAAATAAAAAGTCTTAAGTCTTAAAAAGTCTTGAAAATAAAGCACTTTTTATTTTCAACTAAAATAAACACATTTTTTCAACTTTTCACAGCTTTAGATATCCATATCTCTGTCAATATTTCAGATATTAAGTTCCGTTTTTTTTTATTAAATTCTTGGATATATTCTTTGTCAAATGTTGTTACAATTGAGTAAAACTGTGGTATAGTTAGTACGTAACAAGAATTCCAGAAATGCTCCAAATTTGGTTAAATTTTGTCGTATTTTGGAGCAGGACTTTTGCGCTCCAGAATGCTCCAAAACAAATTTTACACCATTATAAAGCTGGAAGTTTCCTCTAAAAGCCCATACCAATTTTTTTTGCATCGGTTTGCCCCACCGGGCGCTAGAGCCCATTATATGAGTCAAAGTCACACACACTGCAAACGTTTTTAGCATGTTTTCCGTTATTTTTTCTTTGTTAGTGTTACACTTTTCTTTCAAATTATATATATATTTCAAAGTATGGAAAGGTACTGGGATAGTTTGCAGTAATTAGGATTTTTTTAATGATCAGGTAATTAGCTCTTATTGCATATGTACTGTAAATGTGAGCAGATTATTGCTTTCATTGGAAGAGAATTATGTGAAAAGTCATGGCCTTTGTAAGTGATGTGATAACCGAAGAAGTTAATAAAATTAGGAGGCAAATTGATGAACTTCAGCCGCGGCTATTTGAGTATCATGGCCATATTATTCAAATAGATTTCAAACTTCTGCTCACCATGATTGATGGAAAAGTCGGACAAGCCTTAACTGATACTAAGGCATCCTCTAGCTGTATTATATGCCATCAAACCTCGAATACACTAAGCCAAGCACCAGCAGATGCCAATTATTTTGAAGAGCCATACGAATTCGGATTGTCGCCTCTTCACACTAGAATTCGTTTTATTCAACATATACTCAAATTGGGCTATGATTTAGAATTCGGAGCAACAGGAACGGTTACACAAAATGCAGTGAATATGGAGAAACGTTAGCTGAAAAAAAGCCAAATACAGGAACAATATGGAGAAATAATAATTCATTGGCTAATAATTGATCAGCCAAAGCAAGGAGAGGGAAATACAAATGATGGAAACACAGCTAGAAGTGTGGACATTGAATTAATTAAGCGATTCAAAATAATAAGAGAAGTTGTAGCATGCAGCAGGATGATTGATGCCATAATGGAATGCCAAATTTGGTGAATATGCAAAGAAAACCGCAGAAATTTACAACGAAAAATATCCTTGGAGGAATATGCCATCAACAATTCATAAAATTCTTTATCATGGCGAGCAAATTATTGAAAATAGTCTACTTCCACTGATCTTTTTGATGATCTTTTTGAAGAAGCACAAGAAAAAAGAAACAAGGATTACAGATTCTTTCTTGAACACAATACCAGGAAAATTTCAAGATATTGTACCAATGAGGATCTGCTTGCAGTTTTGCTATGCACATCGGATCCATATATTTCAAATATCCGCCAAAAATGGAAATCTAGCTCAATCGAGTTAGATAGTGATGCACAAAATTTAGTACTAGATGAGCGGAATTCTATCAATGAATGTTTTGAAAAAATTGTTTAATTTGCATTAGTTCCTTACTTATTACCTAATTCTTATTAATGTATTTTATTAATATGTTCGTTATTGATAATAAAAAGTCTTTAATCATTAAATAAAAAGAAATGTATTATTTTTATAATCTCTTTTTTAGGCTTTTAAGAAAATTTTAATAGGTACCCTGATTGAAACTCTCATATCTCTGGTTTTTATCGATCGATTTTTATGATTTTAGTCTCACATTAAAGCTTAAGATTAGAAGAATCCAACAAAAAAAACCGGAATAAAAAATTCCAAGAGAATCAAAAGATATGGATTTTTGACCGCTAAGTTAAAAAACCGGCCACTGTGCGCTGTGAAGTGGTCTGTCGAACTTGTTTTTGTTCGACACTGAGTAAACGCGGCAACCATCTTGCCTATAGCTTTTTCATATGCGAATGTTCATGCAAAATGTTGAACACACGTTCATATGATATGTTTACCATTTCAACAATCTCACGTAACTTGACTCGGCGATCATTCATAACGATATCGAGGATTTTCTTGATATTTTCTTCAGTAACCACCTCTTTTGGCCTTCCTGTTGATGGTATTGTTGCAGTGCTTGTTCGGCCGCGTTTAAATTCAGCAATCCAATATTTTACCATGTAATCTGACGGAGCAGACTCACCGTGATGTTTATCAAGCTTTTCTTTTGTCTCTTTCGCCGTTTTCCTTTCAAATAATAGTGTTTAGTCACTGCACGAAATTCACTTTTTTCCATTTTTCAAGAAACACAAAAGTTTTTTTACTTCAAACGGCTGCAAGAAATAAACTAATCGATGAATTTGGCTGAAATTTTAACAGCTGACGTTTGACAGATCGCAATTTTTTAAAAAAAAAAGTTTGTGTTTGTGCTGCCCTCTAGCGCTAGGTACCTTCAATATAAATCCGCCCTCGTATATCGGTTTCTCCTAAAATCCTGCACTGATCCTGATGAAAAAACTTTGAATAGAAAGATAAGGGATTATAGTTCCGTTGTATTTCTTTAATTATATGGCTTAATTATACATTTTATTAAGAAACAAATTAATGAATGGGAAAAAAGTACTCAAAAATCTTTAATTCCATATGTATCCAAAAGTTATCCAAATTTTCAGTAAAATATTGTTTACGTGAATGAGATTTAAAGGCTATATAACGGTACCGATATCATCGATATATCTTTTATAGTTAAGCAGATATAGGCCCTGAAATTTCGAATTTCAAAGGGCTATAACCAGAGCCTGAAAATAACTCTTATTCCAATTATCTTCCTCATAAAAGTTAGACTTTTAACTTTTATTTTGAAAATAAAAGTTAAAAGTTTTTCTCATAACTTTTATTTTGAAAATAAAAGTTAAAAGTTTTTCTCATAACTTTTATTTTGAAAATAAAAGTTAAAAGTTTTTCTCATAACTTTTATTTTGAAAATAAAAGTTAAAAGTTTTTCTCATAACTTTTATTTTGAAAATAAAAGTTAAAAGTTTAACTCTTAACTTTTATTTTCAAAATAAAAGTTAAAAGTTTAACTCTTATTTTAAAAGTCATCGATAAAAGTTTTTCTGATGACTTTTTCTGGTGACTTTTTTGAAATAAGAGTTATTTTAAGAGTTATTTTGAATAAGTGCGGAGAAGCATGAATATGTGGTTAGGTTTGGAATAAGCTGCTTGAGAGTGAAAATAGTTAGTTTAAGAAACTGTGTGCCGCTGAGAATTGTTGTTTATTCATTGATCGCAGTGTATGTGTATCTAGCATTACGTCGACCGTAGCCCTTATCGGCAGCAGGTACAGTACAGCGGCGACAATGCTTTGAAACAACAACAACACAGTCATTCACACACAAGCGGAACGATGAGTTGTTGTTGTTGTTGTTGTTTCAAAGCATTGTCGCCGCTGTACTGTACCTACTGCCGATAAGGGCTACGGTCGACGTAATGCTAGATACACATACACTGCGATCAATGAATAAACAACAATTCTCAGCGGCACACAGTTTCTTAAACTAACTATTTTCACTCTCAAGCAGCTTATTCCAAACCTAACCACATATTCATGCTTCTCCGCACTTATTCAAAATAACTCTTAAAATAACTCTTATTTCAAAAAAGTCACCAGAAAAAGTCATCAGAAAAACTTTTATCGTTGACTTTTAAAATAAAAGTCATACCCATAACTCTTATTGAAGACTTTTAAAAATAAAAGTCATCGAAAAAGTTTTTCCAATGACTTTTAAAAATAAAAGTCTTCAATAAGAGTTATGGGTATGACTTTTATATTTAAAAGTCATGGATAAGAGTTATGGGTATGACTTTTATATTTAAAAGTCATGGATAAGAGTTATGGGTATGACTTTTTTGATAAAAGTCATAAAAGTTTCAAGGTCTGGCTATAACTCCTGAAGTATGAGTAAACAGTACCAAAAACAAGAACAAAATTGGACACAGTTCGCAACGGTAGCTTTAAGGCTTAAAGCTAATAGCTTAAAGTTTAAGCCAATAATTTTTTTAGGGTCTTATCGCACTCCCAAGAACGAATCGAACGTTTGCAAGGCAGATTCTGTTTTGTGCTTTCATCAATTACTAAAACGAAAACATTACAAAAATCAAGTGTCTAGTGTGTAAAACGAAGAAAGAAGTAGTTAGCGGTTTTCCTCCCAATACTTCTATTGTTTTCTACATTAACGAATTAAGCTTTAAGTTTATTTCCAGATTTTTTTTTATTTTTCTATAAAAACTGGGAACAAATTTACATCGGCCGCCGACCGAAATAAGACTGAACGATACAAGACCGGTTTTTAAGCTGTTTCTTATCACTACATACATAACGCTGTCTACCGCAGTGACGTAATAGCTCTTTTAGAAACGTCAGGAGACATGTTACAAAATTTGATATTTATAACAAAGTTCTTTTGATTTGTGCTAATTTTAAAAGCATGAAAAGTGAGTAACACATTGATGAACGGTACTTAACGTTGACGTCTGGCATGAGAAAAAAACCAGAAAGAGTGTTCGGCCTGGCCGAAGTTCATATACCCTACACACCTTTACTTAAAAATTAGGCGTGTCAATGGTCCTTTTTAATCTCAAATAGCCTGTGATGACAGAGAATATTCGCACCAAATTTGATGAAAATATCTCTATTCGTTCTCCTGTAATCGAGTTTTATTTAATTATTTGGCAGACTACGGCCATTTTTTGTAGTCTGTTTTGGTCAGAGACAGTGGACTTCTGGACAAAATTTCACCGCAAATTCCTTCTACAAGCTGAGAAATTGAACTATAAGCATGGATTAATTTATATTCACTATAAAAAGTAGGCGTGGTAATGGTCCGGTTTTGCCCATTTTTAATACCGATGAGTTTCTAATGATAGACAATATTCGAGCCAAGTTTGATGAAAATATCTCTATTCGTTCTCTTGTAATCGTGATTTCCACAGACGGACAGACAGACAGACGGACGGACATGGCTAAATCGACTCAGGAGGTCACACTGATCAAGAATATATATACTTTTCTATACCTGTCACGCCTCCTTTAATGCGTTACAAACGGAAGCAGTAAGTGAATATACCCTCATCACTTCGTGTGTAGAAATAAAAAAAAAAATAATGAAATAAGTCGGAAAATAAAACGATTTATGCCTTGAACACAATTGGAAGCACAAAACACTAAACACATTTGTCTCTGTATCTTTTGCTTAAAACACGCACACAATTGGACCTCGCGCACAAAAAACAAATTCTGCCATTTTTGAAACAAATATGACAATTCTCTTTTGTAAACAAATTTAATATATAAAGAATCAGAAGAAGAGGTTGTGAACAAAAGCTGTCAAAATAGAAATAGAGCTATCTCACGGACATGCGTTTCTTTATCTAAAAACAAATGTTCGTAGATAACTCATTTTTTTCTTGAATCCCATAAGAGCCTGTGTAAATTTGACAGATTATTTTGTTTTTAGTGTTTTGTTCGTCCAATTGTGTTCAAGGCATTAAACGCCATATGAATGTGGTAGAATACATATTACACATATTTTAATCTATAAGTTTACCATTGCATTTTTATCGATATCGTTGTATCAATTATATTTGAACTCACCAAAGTATAATAATACTGTGTATTTCTTTTATCAGATGTGCCAGGTTCAGGAATTCTTTTGTCGTTATAGTCATTATCAAAATTTGGATAGAATTGTTCATAGTAAAACATACTCACCGATTTTTAAAATGGTATCTGCCAGTTGAAATTAGCAGTGTTATTTTTTCGAGCCTTAAGTAAAATAATGGTAAAAATCAATGAAAAAAAAACTCTATGAAGCTGTTTTGTCGGTATAGCGCTTTCTTCTCACTGTCACTACTTTCGCAAACCTGCTTTACATCGTATAAATGACAAATTGTTGATATATCGTAGCTGCTAATCGGCACAACGAAGATTTCACGAAACGTTCCCACATAACGTTACCTTACGTCTCGAGTAAATGAAGAATCCATTCGCAATCCTTTTGGCCCATGATTTCAATCTAAGGACAACATAAATTTCGAAGTTTAGTTGCAAAATCGCCAGTGCTCTACACACAATAGATTTGTAGAAGTTCTTTCTTTTTCCGTTGGGACGCTAATATAAATTTTACATTAAACTACAATGTACTTTACAAGATGTTTTCCTTCTTAATAGTTTCAGCAACGTTTGGCTTCAGACTCGTTTCGTTTGCTGGTTGCGTTCGCTAATGTTCGTTATTCATATTGCTTACGTCACGTAGAGCATTATGCGTGTTCTACATTACTGAAATTAAAATTTCAGAAGTTTTGGTGCTTGCGATAAGGAATTAAAAATAAATAAATTAAAAGTACAATAAATTATAATTTGAAAATCAGCTCTAACTGCGGGCTTGAGTCGGTCGGTTTTTAAAGTACAAATATACATATCCCAGCCGTTTCGATGACAGCCTGACGTAATTGTTTTGCCGAAATTAAAATTTATAAATAGAATTAATTCTTGATCATTTAATGCATAAAGAACGTTAGTAATAACGTGTTTAACGGTACTTCAAGTCGATTATTAGGATTGATATCTGGGGAGTAACCGAGAAATTAAAATGAGTCAGTTGCAATAATAATAAGGGTATTCGGATCGCCTGAATACTTTTCTCAACTACGAGCACGTTTATTTATTCTGTAACTTTTTTCGACAGTGTTGCAGTTTTTATATTTCTTCTATTTTTGACATCCATTTTATCAAGTGGTCTGAAAATCGTAGACATATTTGAATGTCTAATTTTGTAAGGGGACATTTAGTATATCTTATATGAACCCGTTCTTTCTTATAGAAGCTGTCATAATATCGTTTTATTCTATTCGCTTCGGAAAGACTGAAGCTCTGCTCTTTCTGAACACAACTCTCCATAGTATTTACAAAATGATTTTTATAATATAACCGAAATAATAATACTAATAATAATAGTTCTCTGAAGCCAAACCACAAATAGGACAAAAACGCAATACCAATAACAATAATAGAACAATTGTTTATTGAACAAATTACATTCTTTCAGTTATATGTTCATTATACGTTCATAACGAATAATAATTCGGACAAATTAAAATTAACGTTGCAGCCCGGAGAGTGTAAAATTGAAATTTGTATTACTTCTAACGGAATTTGAACCTTTATTCCATGTTGATGACATGGCTGACTTCGAAAGAAATGTTGGTAATCATTTAAGATTTAGTAAAATCTGAAAAAGAACACCCACTGAATGTCATTTGTATGCGATCAATTCTAAACATACGATGGTAACACGACCATGATTTAAAGCTGTGAGATTGAGTTGAATTGACAGTTAATTTAGACATTTATGCTTATTTTTAACGGAACTGCAACCTATTATTAATTGCTTAACTTGTACATATTTTATAATGGAGTTTGTGGGTGGTAGTTTGTTTCAGTGCCCTTGGACAGGAACATAGCTACAAATTTACAGCATTGCTTGGAACCCTCACCCTTGAATTTTTATCTGTATGAAGAGCAAATGGATGAGCAGTTGTAATGCGTTGTCAATTTTATTGACCCCCCCATTTTCAAGGGGCCTTATTGAGGTGGGGCTTCGACCTCAGTGACGATTACACAAACCGTCGTGGTCGGTTATCATATCCGTGAGATTTGTGCTACCGAATCTCGGCGCGTGAAACTCAAACTGATGAACTTTCAAGGAAAGCGAAAAGCGCCGGGGATGTCGTTGGTATCAGCAACTTTTTTATCAGGACAGAGATGCAAATCAAAAACTTTAAAACCCAAGCGCGAGAAAAACAAACAAACAACCAAAGAAAGGCAAACAAACAAACAATCAAATGAAGCACAAAAGCCGATATTACGATATTGAAAGCGACTAAATTAGTGCCAAGTGGGTATGAATGGAATAAGTGCATCGCCACAAATTCAAAATTTTATGACATCTACAAATTTAGCTTTTTTTTCTTCTTTGTGGAAGCGGCTATGGAAGGTTGCTAGCCAAACATCCATAATAACCAAATTCTTATAAAACTTTAGGAGATTCAATAGAATTTGATTTGATTCCTTTTGTATGGATTGAACTACATAACTGTATTGGACGCGTACGTTTGAATTGTTGTAACTCGAATGGTAGAATTCAATCAAAAATAGGGCGAGGTTGGGCAGTGTTACGGAATACTTGGAATTTGCAGATGTCACTGAAAAAAAACAACGACAAAACTACAAACTAACTTCTCGCATGTACTCGTATTTGTTTTATACGCGAAAGTTTCCTATCGATACCCCCAGAAAAGCGCAAGACCCTTCTGCACGAATGGGTTAAGTTATGACATCGCTTCAAATAAACTATCACAGTGAAGCATGAGGAAGGAGCTGCGGTTGACGCTGCATGTTGTTATGTAGGTTTCGTGCTTTTGCTTTCTAAAACCTAATACAAAGGGCTGAGTATGTGACGTCATCTGAAGGAATCGGTAGTTGAAAGAAAGTTGATGCAAATGTTAACTAACAACGCTTCCAAACTTTTCATACTCCATCGAAATTCGAGTACATATTTATTAATATTTGCACACTCGAGTATCTGAAGAAGTGTGATCTCTTGAACCAAGTTCTGCAGATTATCATTATTAAAATGAATGAATTTAGTTTGGAAAAAACTCAAAAAACCTGTTAATATATTTGTGCAGATTTTTAAAACAAACCAAGATCTTGTGTCAGAAACAACAACCAGCTACTGACGACAAAACTCCAGCTGCTGCAGTACCAAAGGCAGCTGAACTTGGCCGAGCTCTCCATAATTTTTATTTTTCTTGGTTTTTTTATTGGTTTGTTTTTGCTGAACATGTTTTGCTTGGTTTAATCGCTGCTTCTGCTGCACTTGAAAGCGTATTTTTAGAAGCCATTGTGTACAAAGTAATTTTTAAGTGTTTCACTCCCGTGCATGAAATCGATTTTGAAATAAACTGCGATGAGAACACCTTTAACAGCATTTGAAACATGCCAGCAAGTTTAACAACCAAATAAGTCGAACCTCGTTATAGTTTATAAGCTTTGTGCTCTTCAAATATTAAAAACAAAGCACATGAATAAATTATGGTACTCGTATAAGTCGTATTAAAGTGGTCATCTCTTGCCAGTCCCATTCGCCCCTGCGGTGACCAATTATTCACAATTCTGCATTTTTTAACATTTATTTGTTATACGTTAATCGATTACAATTAACTCGCCGCTGCAATCAATTACTGCAAGCCGGATATAGAATTCCAACAACAAAGATATCAGTGCACGTGCACTCGTACTGCGTTTATGTACATATATGAGAGCAATTTTGAGCAGCACATGCGCTTGAGTATCAATATGTTTTGCTGTAGAACTTTCTCTCGAATGTCAAGGCCGAATGCTTTCGCTTGTTCTCGACGAGTCATACGTTTCCCACACGCAGGTCTAAGAAAGATATTTTGGAATTTAACAAGTTGCATTTCATTTCGGCTCAGTTGAATTGCGTATAATTTCTATATAGTATGTACTTAGGTACTATAAGTAAAACCTCAACTCAACGCATTTAAAGAATACTACTACTATACTTCGACACACGTATTTATACATAATCCCATGCCTTGTATTATCATTTCGTGTGCGTGCCTCTGAAATCTGCTATTAAACAGCTATTAAAATTAAATCAAATAATTGAATTCATAATAAAACCGAAGAAGAAAACTTGTTAAAGTCTCTAAGCTTTAACACGAGAGCGAAAAATCACACTGAAACCTTGCAGCGGATCGAAGCGAGGTTTTTTGTTGACAAACACTATAATACAAAATATCCACAATGCTTTATAGTAAATACGAATGGAAGTGCGAATGGGGTACCCTCCACGATACACTACAATCGAATGTGGTAAGTGGAACCGAGTACATACTGTTTTCACATGCATAGCGACGGCGCAGCGAAGTACTCCGGGTCCTATGACACGATGGCTAAATGTACTGTGAAAACTGGATGAGGAATCGGGCTCACAAAATGATTAGGACATTAGCGATGATGTTTATCACGGGGGAAACTATATTTTGCAAAAATATTTACATATGTATATAAGTTCAATTTGACTTTAAAAAAATGCAGAAGGGAATCAAGCGAATCTGCGCCAAGCAATGCTCCATTTTTTGTCCCTCAGTAGCTGGCATCATCCACAGCATGTTGGCCATGACATGTGCAAGCTGCCCGAAGACGTCTAGCAACATTTAACATTTAACTTGGAAAATATGTATGTTGTTGTTACATCTGTCCCTCTCGATCTCACATACAAATGCACGCTATTCACACACACAACCTCATGCACACAAGCTGATGGCAGACATGTTTTCCTGTTCACATGTCCGTAAAAGTAGAACGCACTGCGGGAACCTTACTGCGGGTACCTTATTTAAAACGATCATTTTCAGGTGCTTCTTAATGTCTGAAAGCCCTCACAACGAGCCAGACAGATTTGGAGCAGAGATTGGGATCAGTCCACCCGGGATCCTTAAAACAGTTTACTGGCTTCGGCCTGCACTCGCCCATTGAACTACTCTATATGCGAGTGTAGTATGTAACCGGGAGTCATCAGCCATCTCGTCCACCGACAGAAGCTAATTCTGTTCTCCGCTGAGTAAGAAAATAAAAGCATTGCATTGATTTTTGCATCGGTGAGGCAGCAGAACAGCAAACTTTGAACCCCCTGAAATATTTTGTGTTTTCGCCCAGAATTGCTCGAGTCGCAATTATTTGTGAACCAAGCCAATTGCGCGAGTCGAAGTACTGAGAGACTATTTTTTTGCCGCCCAGAGTTTATTTCCAGTCAATTGTTTGTTTATTTAAAATTAATGAAATATTTTTGGTGAACTCAACTTATTCGCATCTTTGTTTTTCGTAATTTATACTATATTACTGTATTTATCGTAATTATTATAGAAAGATTATTGAATCCTTACTGCAAGCAATACTGAATCTTAAGCTTACAACTAGTTACAAGCTAGATAATCCTTTGTTGCAAAATCCTTTTTTGTCATGATTCTGTTTAGATAAAAAAACTTCACAAACTAGAAAATAATAACTAGAAAAAGAGGCACACACAAATAATAACAACAATATGAATTTATAGTTTATTCATTTAGCTTCAAACCAAGTAAAGCACCGATGTGTTGTTGTTGTTGCGATTTCAACCATGCCCACTCGAGTAAACAATCGGCTTAACAAACCAGCCCAAGATGATGGCAGGACCATTTCCTGGATTTGCGACATTTGCCCCTGCCGAATGCATTGTTTTCAATTGAGGCGACGTCCCTTCACAGCCCCTTCGCTAAAATGCTTCCTTTTTGAGTCTGAAATAGGAGAGCCAATCAGAACGACTCTTCCACATTTTAGCACGTGCAAGTTTGTTTGGCGCAGTTACTCGTACACAGTATACATATATGCATTTACATATGTACATATGTATGTACGTACATGCATATTTAAGTACAGCAGCTAGTCTACAACTCGGCACAAAAATTTGTTGTATTCAGTTTAATTATTCAGCGGATATTTTTGTGGAAGATTCTGTAAACACTGAGGTTTTCAAAACAACTGTTTTGTCATTTAAACTTTAGTAGAAAACATGTTTTCGTCGGAACTTTTTTAGCAAGTTTTTTTCGTTGTTGCCATGTTTTAATTTACATTTACATAGTTCCAGAAAATTTCCGTTCTGTAATTTCGTAGAAAGATCTAGTTTTTTAGTTTAAATCTTCTGAAATGATCTTATATGTATGTAATAAGTTGTTATGGTCATTATTTGTAGTTTTTACCAACTATTGAATGCAGTTTTCATCTTTAAAGCACCGATTTCTCGATTAGCTTCTCTGCCTGATCGCACCAAAACAATACACAGTCCCTATATTAAGCTTCCCCGAGTTTTGGGTGGAGTTCGGCAGGAAGCATATAATTCAAATTAGAATATTAAAGACTTTTAATTACTTTCAAGCAGTTCCAATTACCAACTTCTATTCATAAACATTTCAATCTTCGCCATCCCCGAATGGAGCTCTCCTTTCGCTATCTGGTTGGCGCTTACCACCTGCGAGTATCACCTTCTAGTGATACCACGTAAAACCCCTACAGAAGGAAGAATCTTTGCAGGGCACTAAAGCGTCTGGTGCCGCGCTGTCTGTTTGTCTACTCATCGTTTGTTCGTGACTACCAACTCTGCTAACATACTTCTTGGCTCCATCAACCATCCACTTCGATTAAGTCGTGGGTTTCAAACGTTTGGCCAGTTCTAAGTATTCCGTCTATAAAAGCTGGATAAAGACTTCCAATACAAGTCTTATATAATTGAAATCATTAAATACGAATGCAATACAAAACTCCATTATTCATCATTTTCTCAGAAATTACATATGTAACTCTGAGTCAACTAAACAGATAATTAATTAAAGTATTGTATGTTAGATCGAGCTTCCGAGACCGAGCTTCACACAATCGCGTGGATACAACAACCCATTCAATGCATACATATACATATGTACGTCCGTAAACACTCAGCCGCAATCAAACCGCAACGAATCAACGCCCGAACGAAACCGAACCTAAGTAACACGTCTTTTATTTTTCACGTACTAAAAAGAAGGGAACCAGAGTTGAAGGCCCCATGGCATTCAAAGGTATGATGTGGCCCTTTGAAACAAACCCAAAACGTCTTCACTGGCTAAAAAGACAGTGAATTGAAAAAAGCCGCGTTGAAAGCATTCGTTTTCCGGCAAATGAAAATACACTCAATTCTGTGTTTACACGGTCGTGTTTTACACGGTTTTGATTTAACATGGTTTGAAAATAAACAAATTTTAAACAAAATTTTTTTACACGATTTTATTCCATTTAGCACGATTCAAAATCTTTTGGGCTTAAATTTTTTTGGTTAAATTTAAGTTTTGCGAAATATGTTCATATCACAAATTAGGGGGAATTCCCTTTTTGTGGATACAAGCAAATTTACTGGTCAGAGCATTTGTAAATAGCACAAATTTAGGGGAATTCCCTTTTAGTGCATACAGTCAAATTTATTTGTGACAGCAACTAGAATGTGTTAATACATATTTTCTGAACTATGTTTTTTTCTTTAATAACTATGCTTGTGTTATAACTATGCACACATTATATATGTGATTTAATAAAATAAACCTGAATAGTTGTACTTAAAAAATCCTTGTTTTTCACTAATTTCAATAGGTTTTAGAGATAAGGAACTAATCACCTATTTTGCAACGAACAATGTCTTTCTTTACACGTTTTCTTTTAAACGGGTTTTCCTGGAACCAATTTCCGTGTAAAAACGGAATTGAGTGTATACATTTTGCCTTCGCCCAGTTTTGAAAGGAAACACAACCCTTACGACCTATTGTAACAAGCACTCGCGCGGTGAAGGAAGCTTTTCATATTTACTATTGTATATAATGCGAATTCAGTACTTACACGATGAACTCATCACTAGTCAAGCTTTTCTTATTATTATTATTATTGTCATTATTATAAACAATTAATAATAATAAAGTTTGCCTTATGTACGGTTTTATACGGTTTTATACCGTATTGCGGTTTTAAAGGCAATACGGTATGTAACATATCCTGGGGCGGACTACGCCTATTTTTTATAGTGCCTAATAGCATTACCAAACTTCTTTACACATGAGTTCCTTACACGTTTACGAATAAATTTTGTTGTATCGTGATTGCAATGAATTGCGGCGATTTCAAGAAATCGTGGACAACATCGAAAATAAAATATTATTCAACGCTGTCATAAAACGCGACTGCTCGACTATTACGGATGACATCATTCCGCGTGATCCGGTATCGTTGTTCTTGTATTCTTCTATATAAAACTTTGCGCGAGTTTTGTCAAGTTTTTAATTTTGATTTCAGTTGCCATAGCATCATTACCGTTGAGAAAATAAAGCAAGAAACCGAATCGATTTCTGATTGCTCTTGCATTCAGTAAAACAACTAAACTGCAGATTGCTTTTGAAGATGTGTCGCAGATTGAACTGTATCGTGTTCTCAAAATTATGCAAGTATTTTGGGAGTGATTCAGAGATCAACTTAATTTTCAAATATTACAGGGTCGAATACAACTAAAAGCAAAGTCGTCAAATCTACAAGATTTTGAGTTTGTTCAAAAGTTCAAAGTTCACTAAGTTGTTTATGGCGCCTTTGCTACCGTCCACTTTTATTGATTTTTATTCCATAATGCGTTGCGGTGATACAGGCTAGATTCTTTTTTCCGTTCCTAGTTATGCCATCCTTCTGTAATTCTTAAGTTCTCGCTGTTTGAAATGCAAAACTGGAATTGTATTCAAATTAAGACGTAACCAGGAAGACAAAGGGACACTGACATGCAGCTTCAATAATACAATCTGACAATAAAAGTAACGGGGTCAATGGAATGCTATGTACATACGTATACAATGTACACATACTACTTATATGTGCCTTGTACATATATTCGTAAGTCGTATACTTGTACATATGTACATATATCGTATACAATATAAGTATGGACGCAGAGCATAGAAATACGAGTATTGTAAGCAGAACAATAGTACTCATATTTGCGCAACATGTAACATGTAACAACCAACGCCTGACTCAACTGAACAAGTCTTCCGAAGTGAAAAGCTGAAGTTTTCTAACAGGATTGTTTTTTGTTTTTACTGAAGAATAGTTGAATAGTGGTCTCTGCTCGCTTTCTTTAAGTTTCTATGAAGTAACGAAAAGGTGTTGGTTGGGTGCATCACGAACAAACTTATCCCAGCACAGATCCAGCGTCTCGCAATGCTTTCGTACTTCTCCTAATATATGTATGTATGTATTTTTGCTTCGTCTTGCTGCTGATTCGTGGTCGACGGTGATGGTGAGGTGAGGTGATGTAGCGCTGTTCCCTTCTTCTTGTGAACCCTTGTTTGAACAAGAAATTTAAATAGTTTGGACATACCGAACTTTAAACATGCATGTGACCTTGAAAGGTTGTTCCTGTCACGTATGTACATACATATGTACTTGCCAGGTCTACACCTGTCACGCCTCCTCTTGTGCCTCAATCAGAGCTCTAGTTGCAAACAGAGAAGCGCCGCATGGGTCAACTGAGATAAGATAAACAAAAGTCAACTTGCCGTACTCATATTTATTTATTTATTGCAATTCTTATCTTGACACTGAAAGTGAGTGCGCTGGGTGGCTTGTGCGTGCTTCTGCCTGCCTGAGAATCACGAAGGAACAGCGTCGCTTCAGTAGAAAAACAAGTGCCAAGTTTATTGTACAGGAAAGCACTCAATGGCTTAGCATAACTGCCACTGTTATGCCGAGTGGCATCGACTGGAGGGATCTTTGGCGTGAAGGCTTGAGGCTGGGCAGAAGGAGTCATTGACACAAAAGGGCACTGAACCAAATCGATTTTTGTCCTAGAGCTTAATTGCACAATGAAACTCGTTTTATAAAACTATCTTCAAAGTGATTAAGAAATGTATTTTCAGTACTTTAGTTAGTAATTTAGTAGTGGTTCGTGAACGTTTTTCGAAGAGTTGTTGTATACTATATGACGTTAACTTCGAATTACGCACTTAATCGGGCTGCTCCACTCGTTGCTTTTGAACACATTCGAAACGTGACGACGAATCAATTACATATTCCATAAGTCCGTGATTAGAGTTGCTTCGGCCTCGGAATCGGCTCGCCTACTTATTAGTTGTTTCTTTATTCTCTCGCTTGACCGACTCTGGAACAAATCATGTCAGCTGCTGTGATGTTGTTGTTAATGTACACACTAGCAAACTCATTGCAGTGAGATTAGTTCAAAGATAACGAAGCCATCATTCATTTAGGCGTAATCCATGTGTACAATAGTTACAAAAGTTAAAATTTTAAAATCTATTTATTTATTCGCCATAAAACCTGAATAGCTGAATATCTCAAATTAGCTGAATGTGATTAAGAGCTCGAAGAAATCAATCGGAAAATTACTCGCAAAATGTACAGCTTAAAACATACGAAACTGACGTTCCTTAAAATTACCTTAAAAATAATACCTTAATCGATGCCAAATGGTGCCACATGTAAAACAACTAACTGTTGTGAGTGTATTTTCGTAACAGATTTTTAATTTTAATTTAATTTTTGTATTTTTGGCACTGGTTAGCGGCACATGTTTCACTGTCCAGCTCACTTCCACGTGCATTAAGGCCATAAAATTGTCAGCTGGTCGCTTGATTTTCTTTTCTTTTCTTTTACACACGTCTCTTAATATTAGCTAAAAATACATCAGTTGCAAGCGAGAACCAAATAATCTGTTCGTATGTGTGTCGAATAGAACGAACATCATGCAACCTGTCCACGCTTCAAGCTATGAAGCTTGTACAATTTACATACTCATCTGCTACGAATACTTGCAGCCGAGTCCCCTCAAACTTCAGTTTGGCCCATATTTGGAAACTACGGCGCACAGTGGCCGGTTTTTCAACTTAGCGGTCAAAAATCCATATCTTTTGACTCTCTTGGAATTTTTTATTCCGGTTTTTTTTTGTTGGATTCTTCTAATCTTAATGTGAAAGCTTTAATGTGAGACTAAAATCATAAAAATCGATCGTTGAAAACCAGAGATATGAGAGTTTCAATCAGGTTACCTATTAAAATTTTCTTAAAAGCCTAAAAAAGAGATTATAAAAATAATACATTTCTTTTTATTTAATGATTAAAGACTTTTTATTATCAATAACGAACATACTAATAAAATAGATTAATAAAAATAAGGTAATAAGTAAGGAACTAATGCAAATTAAACAATTTTTTCAAAACATTCATTGATAATTCTATCAATGCTCATATCCGCTCATCTAGTAGTAAATTTTGTTCACTATCTAACTCAATTGAGCTAGATTTCCATTTTTGGCGGATATTTGAAATATATGGATCCGATGTGCACAGCAAAACTGCAAGCAGATCCTCATTGGTACAATATCTTGAAACTTGCCTTGTGTTGTGTTCACGAAAGAATCTGTAATCCTTGTTTCTTTTTTCTTGTGCTTCTTCAGGAAGATCACCAAGTGGAAGTAGACTATTTTTAATGATTTGCTCGCCATGATAAAGAATTTTATTTCTCGTCATAACTTGGAAACACGTTGCATTTCTTTGAATTAGTTCGTTTGCGTAATTCTTTGTATTGGTTTTTTGTTAATTTCAAATCCAAAAATAGTGCAAATGCTTCCTCAGGAGTAAACTTCTTTTCATCAGTCGGAGTTGGAACACTGCTCAGTACCCTTTTGACGCGTCTGGGGCTCGCTTTCATTATTTTCTCAATTACTTCTATCTTGTCCTTGTTATTTCTTGATGGACCTACTTGATGAAGGAATGCGTTTTGTATATTCTCATGGGATATTTCGTCATTGATGTCGCCAAGTTTACGCCTTCTAGATCGTTCACTGCATTCGTCCATCGATTTCCTTGGTCTACCCTTTCCTTCGCTGCCATTATCAGTCATGATTTCTTCTTCAAAAACGAGCTCAGTTTTCATCCATTCTGTGTTGTGTTGGTACAGTTTTTCCTTATTTCGATTCACATCTATATAACGTTTTTTTAAATGCGATAAAAAGTTACATATTTTCTTTTTATATGTCTCTTCTTGATCGCATGAGTCAAAAAAAGGTTCACTTAGAATATGCGAAGTAACATCTTCGTCGTCTTTTCGTAAGAAGTAAATATCTGCCAAATTTTTATAAGTGAACTTAGCCATGTTTTTGCCAAGAATATGGAAACTCGAGGAACGCAACTCTTTAAATACTCTTTCCGTCACGGATTTTTTACCTATGCACATGTAATACTTACCTGTTACCCATTTATGAGATATTTTTATGTGCATAAATTTTCCATTTTACAGGTAAAATATATTAGGACAGGTACTTTTACAGTACGTATGTAATAAGAGCTAATTACCTGATAATTAAAAAAACCTAATTAGTGCAAATATACATATAATTTGAAAGAAAAGTATTTCTACTTTCATATGACCTGACCCATTTTGAAATCGGTGACATTGAAAAAAATGACTTTTGGCCGCTAAGTTGAAAAACCGGCCACTGTGCGGCGGAGGTGGATGCAGCTCTTAATTATTCTTAACCTTCCCACACTCATTTCTCAACCTTCGTTCTGTGTTCAGCGACACTTCTTTGACTAAGCAGTGAATCAAGCGAACGGGTGCAGTTGTGAACTCTTTGGTGATCTTAGTTGCAAACCATCAAACACATGATTTCAAATGTTAACAAATGAATTTAACTTATAAATGATCCTTTGATCCCTTAAATATTTAACTATGAATTAACCTTAGAGTATTCAAAAACTATGGTAAAATGTAAACATTTTCATAAATTAGCAAACCATCAACTTTGAACATTTAGCAAAGATTTAATATTTCTTTTAATCCGTTAAATCGACATGTTTAAAATATATGTACATACATACATACATACATATATTGTAGCAAATTCGGTTAGAGTTTGACTTGAAGGCAGCCTTCATGGCAGCTGCAGCAAACTGACGCCCACGACTCTCGATTACCCTGAACCATAGACACCTGGTGATCAAGACGACGGGATAGAAACCAGAAGCACGAATGACGCATTCCGAGTGGAATATTCCGCCTGTGCAGATTATAGCAACGATGACAACGGAGTATTTGATGTTGTTTTTATTATTGTGTAATATTCTGCCACAGAACAAAGAGGAGTCAGAACAGAAAACTGCTTGTAGTGGCAGCTCAGTCAGAAGCAGCCAGCAAAGCTTCCATTCGCGTCATATTGACATATACACAGCAGCACAAAGCGGAAATAGTCATGCATATGTATTTCATCTACATACATACTCGTACATACATACGTATGCATGCAATTGTGAACAGCATTTCATTGAAATTTGTTTCGCGAGTTTTCGGAGTTGACAATCTCTAGAGTTCTCCACAAGACATGCACTGTTAATTTTCCAACGCTTGTGCTTGTAATATTATCTGAATGCGGTGGCAATTTTCTCCGGCCGACAGCTGCTGATGGGCTTCCTAGAAATCCGCTAAAGATTACAGCTGACCGCAGTTGAGTTGCTCGCGACCCGCCGCAGTGCTGCGATTAAATCGCTCTTCTGTTTTCTGTGCTGTTTAATGTAACAATTTCTATTACTGCTGTATTATACATTGCAATGGTGCCGTGTACCTTCGAACAGAAGCTTCGGAAAATGCAAGGGCCAAATTCCTAGCTAAAACAAAAAGGCAAATAACTACGATACAGTAACATCAAATTTGCATCAGCATTTTCAATTCATTGCGGCCATTAAATGTTAGTCGAACCTCTTAAGTCCAAAGCTAACGGCTAGATCCGAAATTCTGCTTTTCGATTACATTTTACATTTATGTCACTTACATACTGACATTTCTGACGTTGCCATTGCCGTCATATTAATATTTCTAAGCCGTTACGATTACTTGTGTTGTTGTATAATCGTATAATCGCAAGCACCTCAATACAACCACAACGAAGCTGGCGAGGTGCGAGCCGTTCGCACTGGAATCATACTCGTTAGTTATCATTTAATTAAATTAGTCTTAGCAACCAACAGCCAAGTTTGCCGCAGTCAGCGGGATGCTGGCGGTGGCGGCTGCAAATGCGTACCGTCTAGTATACGTACACGATTTCAAGTATTCCACAAGCCAGGTGTCATAAGTCAGAACACATACATATGTACATGTACATGTATAATACGTATACAACAACAGCAACTGGAAGATCCGGCTGAACGCAACGAATGCAACATCATAAGAAAGCAGTATTGCATTCACTTCTATCGATCAAAATAATAAGCCAATCAAAGTTATATTGATCACAGAAATTTATGCTTAATTTATTGTTGAAAGAAATGAAATTTTTAGTTCGTTTGCTCCCTTCATTTTTTTCCTCTTCGTGTTCTCTCCAATAGATCAAAAGATTCAATCAAAAATAGAGTCTTCATTATTTTTATTTTTATATTTTATTTATTCAGTGCTGATTTTGAATGATTAGCTTTGTTAGCTTTGTTTTCATCTTTAGTATTAATTTGTCACATAGTTTCAAATAAAAGTGGCATTTCTACTTACTATTAAATACAGTAATTACAGTAATTAAATAATACTTATTGAGAGGTTCTTTCTGCATACAGAGAAAAATATTTGTTTGCATCATCACAATTCGTTGAACATTTATTTGTTTCTGTTTGTTTTGTTTGTTTTCTGTTTGTTTCACTAGACCACAGTTGCGGTTCTGATCAGTCCCTACCTTGTTCTTAGAACCACCTAGTAACTGCCGTACTAAGCCTATGTCGAATAAATTCGAGCCTTATGCAAAAACCATAAGTAGATCACACATTTACACAAATCTATTATAAATGTATACCTGTGTATACTTCTTAGTTGGAAACCAGTTCTTTAGCTTAGTTTTAGTGTGAAATAGTGTAGCTTAATCTAAACTTAAATTCGAAATAAAGCTTTTCTGTTTGACATGAAGTTAAAGAAACTAGAATACAAACAAGTGTCCGAACAAGTCTGGCAAAAGCGAGTCCGTCAAAATTTCGCATGGTGAAGGTTTGCTTTTCCGTGACGTTCACTGTGACGTGGTTAGTTAGGGGTTCAGTTGATGACTTGGTTAAGCACTTTATAGCCTTTCGTGTGGCTATTTATTAAGTTAAATTAAGTGAACAAAGCGCTTGTGAACTGAAGAGGTTTGTGGGAATTTCCAAAATTCTTTTCCAAATTTACAGACAAGTTCGGAACTCTTATACAATTTTTGTGAATGCACAAATTTACATTTTTTAAAGTACAAAGTTGTATTGATGAAGTTAAATATATGCTTTGCATTTCTTCAACTCAACTTTTCAATTATTTGCTTTGCCTTTGCTAATAGAATTTTAGTTACCATAAAGCGAAGTTTCTGTTTCTTTACTATTTATTTTATTATTATTATTATTATTTAATTTTCTTACTGTTATTATTATTTACTTTATTTTATTATTATTACTTTATTTTTTTTTCTATTTATGCTTCTAATACGTTATTATTTTTATGTATTGTGACCGAAAATATTAATTAAACATTTAAGACATTCGCTTCGCTTAAATTAAAACTAGTGAGGTATTCATTTTTCTTGTTCACACAAGGTTAGAAACTGAAAAACGTAGTAACAATCGTAACGTAGTCGTTACGTAACTTTTCGCTACTTCATGTAACGTGCTGCTTAATTACTTTTACATGGTTTTCTTATGCTTTACTATATTTCCATTGCTATGCTTTGCAATTCAAATAATTTGTGCTTGTTTTCAATATGAGAACTCAAAATTATAAAAACTGCAGTTGATTTCATTAATAAATTAAAATGTTAAAAAAGTGCAGCTGGTTAATACAATAAATGATTCCGTGAAAAATAAAAGTAATTGAGGTAATAAGCTTAGCTTAACTTGATTTTGACTTCTTCTTGTATTTGGAATTCTTTCAAATTTTCATTTTCAATTTCTTTTGGTTCTTTCTAATAAATAAATAACAAATAACAAATAAATTTTGTTCAAATAAAATATAGTTTGCATTTAAGGTGAATGTTCTTGTTTCAGTGCTTTCTCTGTTCAAAATTTTGTGTTTAATTTGTACAAGTGTTTTCCTTACTACTACATATTGTAAGAAGATTTGCTTTTAGTTGAGGTACATAAGTTTAAAACGAAATTATTCTTTTTTTCAGATCTGACATCATGATAAATTGCAAACTTTAATGAACTCAACCAATCATAAATCGCCACTAGTTAACCCACGCTTTATACGGAAGATCGAACGGGACACGAGGTGCTCTGTTGCCAAAGTTCAACTCGGAACAATAAAGCGTCGAAGCGTCGAATGTCTCAGTACAGAACTGGGAACTTACCCATCTTACCCATGACAACTCAACCTCAATCGGTATTATCCATTCTACTGAAAGGTACTGCTTTCTGCTTATGTCTGATAATACTACTGTTGGCCGCCATTAATTGGAATGCGAATTCTTGGCCACACTGGCCGTTCTCACTTCACTACGATGATTCCTATGATTCTTAATTTTATTCCTTCCTTTACGAGCGCCAAAACTGGCACATGTTGAACCACTTTGCTTCATTAGTAGATGATATCAACTCCATCATTATCAACACATCCGAACATCCTGAGATACATACATATGTATGTATGTACATATGCAAGTTTTACAAAAACATTCAAGTTTAGTGTGACTCTAGTTTGTGTGTCAAATAATTCTCACCAGATGCTTGTTTTTCACGTCGAATTCTTGGTAAACGAGGGTCAAACCCTATTGTCTAATGTCTTATCTATTTGTCTAATATAATTATCTAAACCTAGTCGAAATACATTTGTCGCGCTAAACTGCCGCGGACTCGTTGGCGGACTCCGCCTGTGCACAAGACTGCGATGCCTCTCTGAGTCTCTTCGAACACTGGCGGAGTTTCTGGAAGATGTTGCGCTTCTCTGTCAGCGTGTCATTCGGCAGGCGCATCTGATCAACGCTCGCTTTGCCGCGCTGCAATATGGGCGGCATACTGCATGTGATGCGGCCTGTCGCGGATTTCTCATCGAGGGTGCTTGCACTGATATAGGCTTCGTTGTTGTTGTTATTGTTGCTCCCCAAAGAACTTTGCGGCGTTAGAAGTTTGCAGGAGTTGGCCGAATAAGTGGACACTTTGCTGCCGGTACGATTGATGGCGGCACCAGACTTGTTGCCGCTGTAGCGCTGTAGGAAGCCACTGCTGCGAGCACTAGAGTGGGTGCGATGCTGAAGTTGCCGAACGCACGCATTCGCATTCAAGCCAAAGAGTCGCTTGACACCGCGGCGTACTCTTTTATTGCGGTACGCGAATATAAACGGCGAACTGAGGTTGCCGAGTAGCAACATGAAGATCGCTATCTGTGTGGAATGCACGCAGTTGGCGGCGCTTAACTGCGACTGCAGCAACACCAAAACGCCGTACGGCAAATACGACACGAGGAACATGATGACAACTAGGATACTAATACGTGCGGCACGCGACTCCTCGCGATATTTGAAGAGAGAAGACGCATTCGAGAGACGGTGCCTCAATGACGACATGTAGCTGAATGCTTTAGGTGAGGCATTGATGGAGGGTATCCTTAGCATATGCTGTGAGTCCACATGATTGTCACGCATGTG
Source organism: Myopa testacea (assembly GCA_949629155.1). Taxonomy (NCBI): domain Eukaryota; kingdom Metazoa; phylum Arthropoda; class Insecta; order Diptera; family Conopidae; genus Myopa; species Myopa testacea. The sequence continues at coordinate 36,912,664 of OX451345.1, read as the reverse complement.
ATGATTGTGTTGATGATAGAGCTGGCTGCGTAACGGTGGATGACTGTATGGACGCATAGCATATGCAGCGCCCAGGAGTTGTGGATCGATGTTGCCGCCCGACAACGAGTCCCGCCGTAGTGGAGCGTACTTTTGCAGATTGGGCGATGAGTGTACTTGACGAATACCGTGCAGCCGCTGCTTTTCGCTTAGCTCTTGCGATGAAGTGCCCAGCAGCCGCAGCTGTCGCGTCGAGTGATTGCGCTTGATCTCACCACTAGCTGTTTGCAGCGTCAGCATAATATTCTGATTGTGATCAGGCTGCTCAGCAACTGAAATCAGTTGCCTGTGCATACTATCCGCATCGGCCTCGTCTGAGCCACCATCGTCTGAAATGGTGGGCAGAACTTTAGCGGCAGAGTCGCGTCGCAGACAGGCGACTGAACGTTTCTGCTGGTGATCGATACGCATTTGCAAGCCACCGCCCAACGACGAAGCAGAAGTCAGCGAGTTCCGGTGAGTGCAGGGACTGCTAGTGTAGGAGGACGGCTGCTGGTGTAGTTGTTGTTGCTGCTGTTGTGCCGCCAGATTCATGGCGCTCTGCAACAATGGCGATGAGCCGTTCTGACGCATCCGAAGCCCATTTTCGCGCGCCTCTCTGAAGATGCGCCAGTACATGCCGCAGACGAGACTGAATGGGAGCAGTATAATAACCACGAAATAGATGCAGGCGAAGACCATGCTAAAGATACTGCTTGTCGAAGTCCACAATAATACGGCGCTCTCACTGGAATGTTGCACTTGTGCCGCAACGCCGCTTGCGTCGGTGGCGTAATGCTTCTGCTTGCTAAGCACGGCTTCCGATTCGAAATTCAGTTCACGGAATGCGGAGAGGGCGCCAAAAAATATGCCCAGTGCCCACGTTAACGCAATCAGCACCCAGGCTTTGACGGCCGAAATGCGGCTATGGTAGCGCAGTGGGTCAGTAACGGCGCACCAGGTGTCACCAACCACAAGAAGTACTGCTAAAGCACCCAAAGCAGAGGTCATATCAATGGACCAGCAACGCAACACCACTGGCGGCCGCCTACTGTGAGGCGTGAAGTGTGAAGTGTTCGCAGATGGCTGCTGCTGGTGCTCTTCCTCGATCTCAGTGATGACGATGGTGTGGCTGCCCTCGTCAATGGTCAATTGTTGGTAGAACGTTAAATTGCACTTGAAGATCGTCTCGATTTTGCGGCGTTCAGTGGAAGCAGCTACACTGCGGTCGCTTGTATTGCGTTGCTGCAGTATGATGCCCTCTTTCTTGACCAAGTGGCCGTTGTGGCGAAAGGTCAGCTGGTGACTCCCAGGCTTCAGGTAGTACTCTACGCTGTCATCCCTGTTCTCCGAGGCTTCCAAGATGGTTGCCAGAGAAGAGGCGCTGCTGTTGAACCGTGCAGCGTCGCCAGAGCTGGCACTGCTGAGGAATAGCGTGGGAGCCAGAATGAGGCAACCGATAAGATTGATGATCAGCAGGTTGATGGTGAAGCGGTTAGCGGTTGTCCGCAAGCCGGGTGTCACCCAAAATGCGCCGAGTGCCAGCAGATTGGCGGCGAAGGATATGAGGAGCAAACCGAAGATTAGAAAATCTATCGCCATCCTGCTGGAACATAACGCGGCGCACAGTGCGGTGTGTTGAAACGTGTTGCTGAGTTGGATGGTGGGCTTCCCTTCGAGTTCGCTTTGATTCGCTCGTAGTTCTCGATTCTTCTTTTGGGACTTAAGCTCTGTTTTTGTGAATTTTCAGATACACTTATTTTGCTGAATTGTCTCGGCGTTAGTTTTTGGCTTATTTTCTGGTGTATGAGTCTGTTTTATTTCAAGTCCATCAGTCCATCGAGTCTATTTATTTGGCCTTAAATTGCACAGCTTTAATATTCATTATTTTTACATTGAGATTTCGGACATTTATGTTCTATTATTATAAGTTTGCTTGATATTCTAATTGTTCAATGGACACTTTTAAATTCAATAAATGGGCATTTGCTATTTGATTTTTGATTCGCTTAATTTTTTTAAATAGTTTCCTAGTATTTAAAGGTAATTTTTGTATGCTCTAACTTTCAACACCTTATCGTTAAAATGCTGAACTATGGAGATTTCAATCTTAGTTTTGCACAACCGACCCTCAGCATGTTACACTTCAAACCCCTTGCGTCCTCGTTAGCAGCCACTTCTATTACTATTTCAACGTTTGTCTTCGCTGCCTTCAATAGACCGACAGTAGTCAGCAGCTGCTCCGGCGACTAGCGAGATCTCTCCTCGCTGCTTTACATATGCTTGTTTGTTATTAGAGTACTTTACTGATTAACTTGAACGCGAAGGCCGACTTTTGACAAAGTTTTAATGGTTCGATCGATTTAAGAATTAAGTAAATTTGTTGTTGTGCATCAATATATATATATATATATATATGTTGGCTTAGAAATGCGAAAATGGATTTCCCTTTTCGAGCTGAAGAACACATTTAATTTGTCCGTATTCGGCAATTCCCAACTCCGACTTCTTAAACGATCTTCACTCTCACGCGTCTCGCACAAAACTGTTATGTATCTGCAGCGGGCAGCCGAGGAAATACACAAGTAGTGCGCGAAGGAGGCAGCCGCGGCAGCAGCAGCAGCAGCCTCGACTGCGGCAGACACCCTAAACTAGTGAACTGAATTTATTCGAATGCACAGCACGATCGATTGTATTTGCTTCTTTCGCTAACTTCATTGCGTCTCTGTAGTTGTGTCCCTCTCTTATTCTCACTCGTTCTCTCGTCGCTCGTCTCTGCGGCTGAAACCACAGATTTCATTTATGTTATTTATTTATAAATTTGTTATTTGTTGTTGTCTTTTAAGTATGACAGGTGAATACATTTTTCTCTCTTTTGAATATGCATATGTAATATGTAAGTTTTTTCAAATGTACCTCCTCTCTCTCGCTTATGTTGTCATTCTCTTATTTTACACGGAATTTAGTGAGCACTAAACTACAATTGTTATTGTGCTTGATTTGCTATCATTGCTTGTTTTAGTGCTATATTGTTAGTTGCTGTAGTATTGGTGTTTTTGGTTGGCTTTTATTATACCCTACACCTTAAGGTTGGGGGTATATTTACTTTGTCACAGAAATAGAGAAGGTAGATACAGAAACGTACATACATATGTATATATATACATATTCTTGATCAGCGTCACCCCCTGAGTCGTGTTAGCCATGTGCGTCCGTCTGGATGCCTGTCTGTGGAAATCACGATCACAGGAGAACCGGTGAAGACATGGGAAACTTTGCAGAAATATCCTTTGTTGTTACGTAAAGGTTGGTATTGTAAATGGGCAAACGCGTCGACGACCACGCCTACTTTTCATTAAAAATGGGATATCAGCGTTAGTTTTCGAGTTATGACAACAACCTTACATTCTTGGGTATGGAATAACATTATCCCTTACTGTGCCGAATATGGCCGTCCACTATCCGCCCACTTTTAGTTTACCACAAAAAGTTTCATTGCGTTTAATTGTTATCTATACAAACTGAACGAAACTGACCATAGCATTTTATGGTCCAACAAATTGTTGATGTTCCAAAAATGGGCGAGGTCCGCCCACTTGAAGGTGTGGGGTACAGTTTATATTTAGGGTTGTTTATATTTAGGGTTGTTTATATTTAGGTAACACTTGAAATCAATCGCTTTTTAAAAGGTTGTATCCATTGTATACAAATGGTACACATGCTTCCTAAGCTCGCATCGTTTATTCACCAAAAAAGGTATCCCACTGTTTCAATTTCTGTCTTTACCTCCCCCCTCATGCCTTACACACAATCAGGGACGCAAGACGCAGATTCATTTTTTAACTGTCAAAATTACAAGGGCTCTTATGGAGATCGAGAAAAAAGTTTGCTTTCCAATTTGCTTCCCTACTTTGCTTCCGCAATTTGCGTCCCGCATCCGAGCTAATTCTAATTTTGACGGACGCAAAAGCGTTCTTGGTCTTCTTATATGTTTGTGTTTGTTTACAATTCAATTCAATTCAATTCAACTTTATTGAGACGATGACAACTTACTTATACAATAAATATATACAACTTAAACTATGCATGTTTACAAGTTTGGCAACTCCCAGGGCTGTAAAGTTTTGCCTTGTGCATGATATTTCGTAGTATTTTAACCAATAGTACAATTTCACGAGTTTGTTTATTAATTAAGATATGAGATCTTCTCGTTGAGTTTTAAATAAAGCTCTTGCTTTATTTAAGCTTTGCAAGTGTTCTTATAATTATTGGAGCTATTTGTGTGTTTGTTTAAATTTCATTCCTTATTCTGTTTCAGCTGCTGTAAAATTATCTGAGTGTTTGTCTGTTGCTTTTTTTTTATTATTCCGTATAATATATTATTTATATGTATTTTAAATATATTTTAATATAGATAAAAATAATTAAACTTCGAATAAACTTCGAGAGTTTTGGTTAGTATGAATCTATTGTTCTCTACTGTCAAATTTTTAACATTTCATACTTCTGCTTCCCGAAAATGCTTCTCTGCTATTTTGTTTAAATCCGAGCCTTTTCTTGCGTCCCTAACTTGAATCTGCATCTTGCGTCCCTGTTTGTGTTAAGGCATCACTCGCTATCCTCTCACTATCTCCGCACCACTCACTCATTTCCTCTCCATCACATTTCCTCTCACTCACTCTTATCCACTCTGTATAGCTTCCGCTCTATTTTTCTCTCTTCCTCACTCTCTCCCTCTCGCTATCTCTGTCTGGCGCCAGAGGTTCTTGTCGCTCTGCTCACTAATGCACTCTCTCCCATACGCCAGCGTACTCACTGCGGAGCACAGCGATTGTCGTGTCGATTTGTGTTAAATATGTATATTGTGTGTTTTGTGTTTTGATATTCTCTCGGTTTGTAGTGTCACGGTTAATTATTTTTACTGGCAAAATGAATAATAATTTGTAAAAAACCTTATGTTACTTTCGTAAGGGTTTAAGTGCTTCTCTTTTTAGTAGACTCAATCGTTTAACAATTTAGTTAACTTTGATTGTACGAGTGAGTTTAATCAATAGCTCAATTAAAATTAAAACAATGACTTGATTAAACTTAAACTTATATCAACTATAAACTATAATCACTTACAAGTCATGGTTTGGCCGATGAATAATTAATGTACACTTTAATTTGGTTCCCATTTGCTACGGTATTTCTATATGATCTTGAATTTCGACGCAAACACCCCATCTCCACAATGTTGTCACTGTTTATCAACAGTTCCTTCTTGTATTCCGGAAATGGTTGTCTCTCCACAGCTTTTGTCTGTGTGCTCGCCGTCCATCAGACTGCGAACCTGCAAGCCTGCATTCCTGTTCGGTGAAATTTGCTTCTCTGCTTCCTGTTGTTGCCAAAAGTATCTCACTAGCTGCTTCTATCGCCTTTTGGTGTATTATATTATATGTATGTACAATTGTGGCCTGTAATTACATTATTACATTATTCATTGCATAGCTATAACTTGTTCATCTCACACAAATCATAATGATCACAGAACTATAACTTAACCACATATAACTACACCTTTCCGATGTTCTGCTAGACAGTAACAATTCAAATTCATTCTTACACCAAACATTGATGAAAATTACAAAACCAAAAACAACAATCAACAGTCAACATTTGAACCAATTTTCTCTGTTCAATGTGTGCCTGTGAACTGAAATTAACCAAGAATTGTGAACAGTAGATAGTTTGAGGAATTGAATGTTACTCATCCGCCACCAACGCTGTAGGGTGCTGTGAGCTAGCCGCCGATGCCACGCATCCATCTAGCACCACGAGCTACTACAACAAAAAAGGAAAGCACTACTTAGCACTGCCGAAACAGCAGCCGTACTGGAAAATAACGGCGCCTGATAAGAATTAGAATCAGACCACGTTAGATACTTACGAGTACATAACGAAAACGTGGACTCATTGTTTAAACACACTGTAGTGTAATAAACACTACAGCGATTACACGAAGAGGCATTTCGCACAAATAGTATAGTAGAATGCAAAACGGCAAATAAACTACAAAGATACAACGGAAAAACGCACACATGCTGATTCTTCCAATTCCAGTAGCAACGGCAAACAATTTGAACTGTGAATCTTCTGAGTGCCACGCAACGCGTCTCATCCGCTCGCATTGCATTCGACAGTAGAAGAGAGCAGGAGGAGCTGCATACAAAAATGTTGAATCAATGCACCTGTCAGTCAGTGAATGACAGCAGCACACGTTGCGAAACCCTCTTTACTTAAATTTAGTTAGCTTAACACAAAACTAATATTAACCGGAGATAAGATGTTATTTTTGATGTTTCCCAGCTGCGAACATATTTCTGAAGCGAAATCTTTCAATATAACTTAAAAAACTTTTCAATTTACATAAATACCTTCACCATAGGTTATTTTCAATATCGCTGCTTAAATTTCAGTGGTTTTCTTAACTTAGTATTTGATCTTAGCGCTTATAAGCTGCAGAAACTAACTCCATCTAATTAATACAGTGTGATAAGAAATATTATATTATATTCGTTCTTTTAGTCTTTCTTTTTTAATCTTTCTGTGTTTCTGCTTTTCTCAAGCTACGTCTTCTAGCTGCCGATAAGGAATCGATGCTGCGATTAGAGTTGGAGTGGTGAGCGTAGCATTGAATAAAAACCAATATTGCAGCCTGTTTTATTACGAGTATCAACCCCAAGCGGAGGGTCCCAAGCGCAGGGCCCCAAACGGAGAGACCCAAGTATCGGGGACATAATCACGCAAATAATTGATTCATGCTTGTTTTACATTGATTCCTATGTTAGTTATTTGAATGTTTCCATTACGGAGATGTTTTCTCTCTAACTCGGCATTATTTTAGGATTCCAGTCATTCAAATTAAAGGTTATGGTCGTCCCAACAGAAACTACACCCTTTCCGATTTCGTTTCCCTTTGCTTTCCCAAAATCCTTATTGGCACGCTAATATATTGTCGCTAATTATAAACAGCTTTGATCTTGCACACTCAATGATAATCAAGCAGAAATTATAAATCGCCGGCAGCAACAAAAACAACGGAGTGCGAAAAAAGCCACAGTCATTTCACAAACACATGCCGCATACCATTGAACGAGTCTACCAAATAACTGCACTATTTACAAAAACAAAAGTAATAACATTACTCCAAAGAGGGGCGGCGGGGATCGCGCAGATCAAAATTAAACTTTAGATGCTGAATCATTCCTCATATTTTTTAACTCGTTGCCAACAAGATGAATGAATGAATGAAAATAAATTGTTCATTGCTTAATTATTTGCGCTTTTCCATCGTCTTCGAAGCTGAAGGCTGAGTTCGTTAGCAAACTATTGCTTAGAGATCTACTCGTATGTTCTTTATATAGATACGAGTACATATGTACATACGAGTACATACATACATATGTACATACATTCGAGTTCCTATATAATGTGCATATAAATATTAGTACTAAAACGTATGTGGACAATGTAGCCGTGCGTTAAATGGTCGGGTGATGAAATAGCATCCTAGCGACCCAGTGAAAAGCAAGCTGCAATACGTTCCTTAGTTGGAAAAACGTATGATAAACAATCTGGCATTGTAAGCGCTGAGATATCATCTAAGATTCTACATGTGAAAGAAATAACAACCAGTCTAAATAAAAAACCAAGCTATTTAATAAGAAAAAGTAAACTACCCGAGACTCTACCGTAATTTAACAATAGAGCTCTAATAACACAAGACAAACGACACAAATCCGGGTCAAAAATACTCATAATTTAAATGTAAATGCATTTCTATTAGTTTATATTCATTCATTCATATTGGTTATTAACTTAAATTCATTCTGACTATTCTTGGATACTTTTTGCAATTTTCATTTCTGGCTTGTAAAAGCTTACACAAAGCTTGCGAGCTTAAAAGTGCCTGCGCATCAGATTGTTTAATTTACTCTATTTTTAAATTTGATTATTTACCTTGATCTTTTCCAATTCTTACACCAATCATTTGTAATTGTTCCCGCTCTTAATCAGTTGTAAATTAAACGTTTATTATGAACCTTTAATACTTATTGAACTTAAATCTGCTTCCTGAATGTGTGGCAGATTTTTTACAATCGGATTGAAAGAGTGTGGTGTATGTAGAGTGTTACTAACGTAAAGAAAAGAATGAAAGAGGCCGCACTTAAGGATTGCTTAGAACAACCAAAGAATCACATAATCTCCATTCCAGATTTTTAATGCACAACACCGAATCCACCTTAACTAGGGAGGAGTTGCCATTGATGAAAGTAACATCTATACAAGGGTTCTGGTTGATGTAATCACGAGTCTCTGACCCACAGTGGCCCTTTCGAATCCACCGTAAAGCTGAATGAAATGGAACCCTTCTGTTTCAAACGACGCTCAGTTCAAACCTGGAAAGATCCATAATACTAATGCGCCTATATGACCACAGCAGTGTCAGATTTTGGAAGTTTCCATCCATTGCCAAATGACATTCATTTAGATCGAATGTTGTATAATTCTTTGCCTTTGAACAGGAGAATTCATTAAATACACCTGATTATTATTACCTTCATATTGAAAGCGCTTGGTTTTTGTTTTATATTCCATTATAGTTGTATAATAGTTTGTAGTTGAAATTGAATACTGGTACAATTCTGTCGAGTTAGTGATTCGGTAGTAATTGTATAATGTACAACTGTGGTATTTCATTTTGGTATGGCATATCAAACATACATATGTATGTATATATGTACATACATATATGTCTTTTTATACTCAATACAAAATTCTACCAGTGGCGCTAAATTGAAATCCGAGAATCGACCGAAACAACAGCGACACATTTGTTTAATTTCAATTAGCTTTAAGCTGTAGTTATTTGCAAGCACGGATACTTCGATCAATTGATTGTATTACAGCTCAGTTGGTGTCTGACACGAAAATTGCGAGTCATCGGCAAAGTGCACTGAACCTTTCAACGAAGACACCTTCTTTGAGAAATACATGTTTATCCTTTTCCTGCGCTAGATGTTAAATCGGTTCCGCTGACTAAGAATATAAGCAGGTTGATTCACCATGATTCACGTCTGCAATGGAATGAGTAATTAAATTTACTACAGAACCATGTAAAAGTACTTAGAACATGGTAAAGCTATATTGATAACAATTTTCTTTCTCGCAATCTTTAACGCACACTTCATCATTGCATCTATTTATTATACATACATATATATTCCACTAGTATATAAGCCTGTCTTCGCCAGGAAGTTATTATTTTTTGTTTATTTCGTAAAAAAAATTGCGAAGCCTTTTCGCCTTACAGTTTTTTGGTTTATTTATTTTGGAGCATCAAAAGTAAAAACTTAATCACAATTAATATCGATTGTTTGTATTTGATTGAAATATTGTTTGAGAATATTTCTTTAGAAACAACATTTTTTGTGCAAACCGTCGTCTTCACCAGCGTTACTGGCAGTTTGAATTGGGAGTGGTATCTGCAACCTGCTTTTAAAAAGTACCATATCGCCCTTTCCTCGCACCACGCTCAAGAGGTACTTGACAAGAATTTCTTGGATATCGCGTAGGGTCAGATCTGCACAATCTGCGTGTGCTCTACAATGATACACTCACCTTCCGATACACTCACTCTGTACATTCGTCCGATGACTCTCTGACTGCCTCTTTTTCTCTCACCCACCCATTCTGTTTTTGGAGAGCGAATTGCGGGATTTTAACTGAGACACATGAACATTAACTGAATTTCAAATGTTCATTTTCCAAACACGTAAACACAACATCACAAAAAATAGTCATCAGTGAAATGAAACTATTATGAAAAATTATTAAATTTTTAAATTATTAAATTTGTCATAATAAAATCTGACAAATTAATCAGCACAATCAGTGGCGTAGCTACCTAGGGGCTAGGCGGGGCAGTGCCCCGGGGCCCTCATGCTCAGGGGGCCCTCGAATCCTTACCAGAAATCTCGATCGAACTGCACTTTTGGAAATTTCTCCCATTTTCAAAATAAATATGACAGGTTGCAACCCCACTTTAATCATGACAACTCAGTTGAGAGAAATTCAAAAGTTATGCCTAGGGAATTCCCCTAAATTCTTTCTGTAGGTAGGCAGTGTTGTCAATTTGACGGATAGTGATATTATTCATCGTTGCGTTTTATTATTCATCGATGTGCGTTTTATTGTGAATTCGAGTTAAGATTTTTTTTCGAGAACGGTTAAAAAGTTAATTCTGTATCAGGAGTAAGTAAGCTAATGTCAATAAACTTTTTTGTACTGGTCAATATAGTGGTTCAAATTTATTTGATTTTACCACTCATATTGATGTCCGTTAAGTCAATAAATCGTGTCAAATCTATAGATTTCGGCTACAGCCGAAAATGTATAACGCGAAATATCGTGAAAAAATGCAAGTCACCTGCAGTAGGTACATTAATTCAGGTCCGCGGGCAGGAGATCGTTCATGGTCTCCACCGTTAAATGTGGTAACACTAACGGTGATAATTTTTTTTCCGGGGATTCCCCAACGACACTTGTAGCGTATCATTGTGTTTCTCTTTCCTTTTATTTTACTTTTAACGTCGTCAGTGAACAGTGAGTACCTACCTACTCGAGCACAATCTAATATTGTATTGTTTAAATAAATTAGAAAACTAAAATTATGGATAAAAAGAAGAAACCCAGTGGTGCATATAAACGCAAACAACGCCAAGAAAGAGAAGATAGTAAACAAAAATTGCGCAAAATTGACAAGTTTTTTAGTCAGCCTTCTACAAGTACATCTTTCCAAAATATTTCTATTGATAGTGACTCAAATAATGTGGTAACTGCAGTGTTGGTTTAGAAGCCTACTGAAGAAGATTCGACAATTATTGCAGTTGGAGATACCTCCGCCGCCGATTATGTGAACGTGAATGATGTTTGCATGACACACATAAGAGCGGAGGGTTTGGAGGAACCACAGACCTCTACATTTTTCGAAAATGTGTACGACAAATCTTCTTATGATTTGGGAAACTTCACGAACAAAATATTAAGTGATAACGAAAAACGTCAAATTCTTGATATGGGGCCTTTACAGCCTTCAGGACCTTTTCCAACAGACATCAAGCAGAACAATAGGTGTTTCTCAAAATCGTACTATGTTTCGCGTTCCAAATATGGGTCAGTTAATCGTTTTTGGTTGTGTTATTCCAAAATACTAGACGCTGCCTATTGTTAACCCTGCTGGTTATTTGCTTCACAAAGGAATAATGTTTGGTGTACGGGAATTCGAGATTGGAAGCATTTATCAGAAAGAATTAAACAACACAGTTGTTCGAGTGGCCATTCGGAAGCATGTGCTGTGTATGAATTTTGGAAAAAATTCATGCAATAATAACCAGGCCGGAAATTGGACAGCCAATTGATATAGAAGTAAAAGAAGTGTTTCTAGGCTTCTATGCAGCCATCAAACATGGCGCCATATTTATCGACAAAAATATTGATTTTAAAAAATGTGTGGGGCAAGGCTAAGGTGGAGCCAGTGTGATGAGTGGTGTGTATAATGGTGTACAATTCCTGTCACTTCTGCAGCAGCTGAAAGTGTGACGTTTTGCTGCTAACCACTTTATGGGAGTTTGAACAGATTTGAGTTTGAACAGACAAAATAAAATATTCATTTTATTTACTAGGGAAATAGAAATTTAATATGCCTATAATGTTTAGTAGAGTGAAGTACCGTTGTTTGGATCACTAGTTATTGAGCGAAAGATGAGAGAGTTGCTTTGAGAACAAGGAAAGGCAGGAACAAAGAGATGATCGGAGAATCATTATTGAATTAGCTGTGGAACGAAGGAGTTCAGATTTTATTTGCAGCCGAATAAGGGGCACAGAATTTTACCAACGTTTTATAAAAGTTATATGTAAACGTCGATAAAAAAAATATATATATACATATAGTGAAGAATAAAATCTAAAGTGGGGCATAACGAATTCCATACGTTAAAAGAAGGATGGATAAGATTAGACCAGATCGAAAATCGCCTACGGACAGCAATCTTACGACCTCCAACTGACCTTGTGGATTTTTCGCACACGTGGCATAGAAGACCAGTCCCGGCTATACAACTAATCAACCAGTCTACTATTTGTGTTCATGGAAATTTTCAAGTACTCTTATAATAAGTACCAATATAAATTTTTGTTATCAAAAGTTATAATTAAAATCTACCAATATTTTAATAGTAAAATCTGGACAATAACACATGCAACGTAGAACAGCTAAATCAATCAGACTTCATTATTTCTCGAAAAAAAATTATACAACCATACCAATTTGGGTTAAACAAAATTATTCTAAAATTGAGTTTAATGTTAATAAGCAAAGAAATTAATTACATCATAGAAAAGGAAAAACAAATGTAGTTTGTCATAACGGATTCTTATTTCTTATATATACATAATTTAAGTACAATGTTCTCTTAATCTAGTATTATGCCACTCTTTTCTTTAAGATGCTCATTACAGGTTCCTCCTCGTCGCTGAGCTCATTGCCGAAGAGAGATTAATAAATTGTGTACATTCATTAAAGTGAGTAATTATTTGTTTAACTTTAACTCTTTCTTGCTTATTCACTCCTATTATGTATATTATATTCACACATGTCCATTTCTATTGCTATACTAGTTGGGTTTATAAGAGAACAAAATCCTTAGATTCTCTATGTGTTCTATTTCTAAAATTGTTAAACTAAGCTAAGAAACAGGGTTCACCATGGTTCATGAAATTAAAAATTCAATGAATTATGAAATTAAGAAATAAGTTATTGGAATTTTTAAGAAATTTAATTGGATTTCTAAATGAAAGAAATTTATGTTTAATGAATAAATTTGTAATTTTTGTCAAACCTAAATTTTTGTTGATTAATATGTGGTAAACATAGAAAGACTAGGGCACTTGAAGACTCCAATCTATTTGCATATGGGTGATCGAAATCCATTCGAGGTTCGTTTTCGATCACATGGTTGGGTAGGGCAAAGGGCTTTATTAGGCCTTTATGCGTCTTGCGTTTACTTTCCGGAATCGTCAAATTAAATCAGATCTCCTTCCTGTCCGTCCGCCTATATTTTCCTTCTAATTCCCATCTTTATTCCCCTTCCTATTTCCCTATTTGTCCGCATGCACGTAGATTCTTTTTGTATGGTTGCATTCAGGTAGAGGTAGCAAAAACCCCTCCCCGCCGACGAGTCCTAGCCGAAACCGTGCAAAACGCTACACTCGCCTGAACAATGATTTAGAATTGCAATTAACAGCTTCAGTAAGGAACCATTACAAAAGGTAATTTAGCAAATTAAAAATAATAAAAAATTATTTAAGAAATAATATGAGCCAAACTCGACTCCGACATTTATCGCTAATAGCAATTGAAAACAAAACCGCATCAAGTCTGGATTTAAACGAAGTCATTGATACTTTTGCGAAAACTAAAGCTATGAAAAAATTGTAAATATAATTGTTATTTAGTCAGTTGGTAGGCTCGACCTTTATATAATAAACCCTTGAATCTTCTCTATTTCGTTTTATTAGTCAAACCTACACTATTAATTGTAATTTATGTTGTTACTGTTTAATATTTTTATTACCTGCCCTGCAGTGCACAAAAAGAGCTTAAGTAGCTTAGCATTTTTAAAGTATTTGTATATTTCATATTTTTATTTGATAAAACCTAATCAGTTTACATAGCAGTGGAGCCCCATTTTTTAATTTGCCCCAGGGCCCTTGGTTACCTAGCTACGCCACTGAGCACAATCTAGAAAAAAAATACAAATTTCCTCCCACGCGGATTTTTTACAAAAAAATGGCGAAGCCGTTTTTTGAAATTTGCTTTTTCTCATCAACATTAGATGCTCAGGAACATTGTGAAAAATTTCAAGGGTCTAAGTGATGTGGAACATATTTTGCTAACAGACAGGCACACGACACAGGGATTTTATATATGTACATATATATACATATGTATATAGATTGTAAATCAAGCACAATAAAATGACAATTTGCAGTTTACAAAAAACAATTTAACGTATTGTAATATTTCTACTGGTGAGTTATTTTATTTTAAATGTGATAATTGACCACGATTAAAAATCCAGATATATTCTGAAACTAATATTTCTTATTTGCGCTTGTTCTTCCTGAAGTAGCAGAAGATTTCTAATATTTTAAGCGAAGAAGGTCTGAGCAGAAAAACAAAGTGGCTAGAAAACGTCCAAGCATCAGGCGACGCTACAGTGTGGCAAGGTCCCTGCTATTGTTATTGTTTTTCTCCTCCCCTACGGTAACAGTGTTTTCAGTGCAGAATTGAAATGTGTCCGTGCCGCTGTTGCTTTTATACTCTACACCCGAAGGGATAAGGTATACTATATTAACAGCCTTATAAACGATAAACGCTTTTTCAGTTTAGCACCCGTTTTGTTTTGTGCTTTTCGTAGTTTTTCGTTGTTTTGACAGCCGGAGGATAAACGATGACGAATAGAAATACACCACGCGATAAGAAAGTTTGTTGTTAGTATTTTAACATGCTTTGCAGCTTTTGTCGCGTAGACGGGGTATAAAGGATGTCGAATTTCCAGAGAAAAACATGTTCAGACAGACGCAAGCAAAGAGGCTACCGTTCAGTGTAATTGCGCGTTATTATAATTTGTATTTTGCATACAAAATGAGAAATTATGTATTAAATAGATAAAGTTAAAGGGAAAGTATCGTTTATAAAAGCATTTAAGTTATTAAGAGATAAATGTTTATATGAAAAGTGATTTTATTGTAAAAAAAATGGTGAATGCACGTGTTGCTGCAATATTCTGCTGAATATATTATTTGAATGTTATTATACAATTTTAATTACAGTTCTGTGTGAAAATATAAACGTAATTCATTCACAAATAATTTCCACAATAATAACACAAAAAATATTAGCATATAAATGTTTAATAATAACAGTTTGTTGCGACACCACCACCGCGACTTTTCTCTGTGATTCTCTCAAATTCTTACTGAATACATGCACCAAATCTTTGGATTTTTAAAAATTCCCTAGAAAATTTCCTAAAATATTGTACATATGGCATCACATTTCTGTCTGCAAACAATGGCGCTCTGCAAACTCAGACGTACGCGCAAATGTCGGCTCGGAAAGCTTACTTTATAGGAGTTTGGCTTAGTTGAGTTTGAGTTCCAGTTTACGTGTACGTGTACGTGTACGTGTCGTTTTAGTTTATAAGGCTGTAAAGTGAAGTATATTAACTTTGTTTTTCCGTTTGTGGCGCATTGAAGGAGCCGTAGCAGGTATAGAAAAGTACATGCATACATTCTTTCATAACCACGATTACAGGAGAATGCGTAGAAGCAACATCATGAAACTCGGTAGGAATATTCTCTCATCCAGGGCTCTTTGATATCGATGGCGAAAATCGAGAAATGGAGAAATATTGATTTATAAATATGTCATTTATTACTTTAAAGCCAATACTAATGCATTGGAAACATTATATTAAATCAACAACATAGCACATTACATACATACGAGTATTTGTTATCATTATAATTATTAGCATTCAACTATGAATTACACGTGTAGGGTATCCGAGCTTCGGCCAGGCCAAAGCTAGCACCCTTTCTGGTTATTGTTAGTATTCATTGTACGAGATTCCGGCACGCTTTTGATGAAGCTAAATCAACACTTATTTGCGCTGAGCTGATCTGATCTGAACTGATCTCATCTCGCCACATGGCGTGACGCACTTCGTACACAGTTTTTAGCACAAAGTTAACTTTGATAATTTCCTAGCTAAACAACACAAACTTTCGTTGAGATCAACAATTAGTACGAATTTAAATGTATGCGATAAATTTGTCATATCGATAAAATGATCATTTCGCAGCTACTGCAAAATACTTACTCCATTTACTTGATTGTTTGGTTGGTTGGAAGGTTGCTTCCATCGGTTGTTCGTATGAATTTATTACGATTTGTTTGTCTCTATTTATGTATTGTTGGTACCACTTTCCTACTAACAGGTTGCAACCAGGTTTAACACCTCTCTCCGGAACAAGCTTTATGAGATCCCGACGATCATTACACTTTTTTGATGCTGCGCAGGCTTTACTTGACGTCGAGTGTCAGCGCACTCATCATACACTCTAATCGAACTGCTGTTATATTAATGGAATCCTTACGTTCCTAAACGTATCTTAGATGCAACGATAATTCAAGAAGAATGGGTTCTTTCTTTTATAGAAGTTGGCTTCAATCACAAATTGTTAACTTGGTCGAAAAGAAACATTATTGCATGGTACATTAAATTAAACTCACAGAACTCTAACAAATATATTATTTATATTAAATTTGATTACTTACGAAAATGTGATGCTCTTCATACTGAACTGACTGAACTGACATAAAAAAAATTACTGAAAGATCAGGAAATCATACTGTCATATGCTTTTCATATTCCGATTACCGATCGGAATTGCTGATTAGAAATTCCAAAGGGCGTTTAATTTATGGGAGTTGTGTGTTCTTTAGAAAACAAATTCTGAATTCCGAAATATCAATTTTCGTGCCTTCAAATGATTTAAAATTTTGATCGGTTCTTATTTATAGATTACGCTAACGAGATTACGTCGCGCTGTGACTTCAATTGAATTAAACGAAAGAGGAATGAAATTTCGGTATCAACAAAACAACTTTTATTGCAAATCCCACAGATCAAAATAAGAGCAGAAGTGCTTCTTTTCGATTGACGCTTACTTCGCTTGAAGGCAACAAGGGCTTAACGCAGTTTACTCCATTCCCGGACGGAATGATGACTGATGACTGATTCCAGGTAGACGCAGGGCGAAAGGATAAGTCACGTGGTTGTGATGGAGTGATACAACCCATTTGCGCATTCAAGTATCTGATACGTATTTATTTACATATATTATGCATTCCAAGTTGTTAATATATTTAAAGATTTTATATACTCTCACAACGAGCCAGCATTCATTATAATTAATGCATTAATTATTCTCTCTGCGCATTTGTAGTTGACACACAAAAGCTGGAACCTCAAAATTCCTTAAATGTGTTCTGGCAGTGTTTGGCTTCCCAGTGTTAAATAATAGTGATAAAAGGATGAGCATGGGCATGACGCCCATTTTGTGGAGTAATCCATATTGAGTTATTAAACTAAGAGCAGCTAAACTAGCTCCACTAAAAGAGGCAGCACGCTTGCATACCAAAGAAAGAATTTTATTCAGATACTTTTGATCCATTTCTAGAGGTGCCACCGATCATTAATATATACATATGTACATCTAAATAAAGGCAACTCCTATATTACATGTTGTAATTGTTTCCATACAATTGAGGAATTAGATTGGTTTCACATTTTATTTGATTTTGGCTTAAAATTTAAACAAAGTTTTACTGGGAATCCGTGTTTAATACGGTTCAAATAAATATAGAATCATATTTCAATTATTGCTGTTTAATACAAAAGCAATACCAGCTCAAGTTTTGCTTGAGTGCCAATAACTTGAAAATGTAAATAAAACAACTTAAGGAAAGAAAGAAAACACATTTACATATAATATATACATAAAATGGAAAGAATTTCAAAAAGAAAAATTCAACAATAAACAAAACAACGAGTACTGGCCTCATCGGAGCATTCGCACGCGATATCCGTGAGAATGCATGCGCGCAGTACAAAAAACAAACTGATGAAAACGAATGAAAAATAATTAAAATGAAATGTTAAACAGAAATAAAAGTTGTTTACATTGAAATCAAAAGCGCACAGAACAAAAGAAAGGCTATATCTAAAAATACTAGATATATAATACATATACATACATACATACATACATATATTCAATTTGTATTGAAAAGGGAATATATAGATCTATTAGAAAAAAGGTTCAACGAATATGTTTAAGACGTATTCATTTGAAAAGGGTGTTCTGGGTAAGAAGTCAGTAACTAATGTTAAGTTCGTATTAATTGAATGCATTTTTCAACCACATTTTCTATCTGATAATTTGCAATTCTAATTATATCGTTTTTCTAGAATCCATAACTATAAATGTTTGGACCAAAACTGTACAAAATATAAAGGAACAAATGCAGAACAGCTGCCAAGCTCAGATTTTTTTTTCTTTTTTTTTTTTACCGTTATTTGAGGCCGTTATAACCGGAAGTTGCCATGTTTTTTCGGGGGCTGGTCAACCATCTTGGATTTATGACCGTTTATATCATATACTAAGTGAGCTAGCGGAACAAACGAAGTACTGTTGGAAAGGTATTTTTAATACCGTTCATTTATGTCCTATGCATTTTTTCCATAGGATGGCAGTTAAGGAGTTATATTGATTTTTAGAAAAATGTGACAAGTTGACCTCGAAACAACAATTTTTTCTTCCAAACGGACACATTAAGGTATAAAACCAATTACAGTTACGAAAAGCTTGTTCTTTTACCTTTAAAATGTTATATAATATGTTATACTTACTTTTGTATTACATTACTTTAGCTTTACTTTTCAAAATTTCAATTACAATTTTGCATGCGCCGCTTTAATGGAAAACATTTGAAATGAAAAAATTTTTATGATAAATCACGTGCAATTTTTTTGTTAAGTTAGAGCGCCGCAGTCAAAAAATTTTTATGAACAATCGCGCGATTTTTTCATAACTGTAATTTGTTTTATACCTTAATGTGTACGTTTGGAAGAAAAAAATTGTTGTTTCAAGGTCAACTTGTCACATTTTTCTAAAAATGAATATAACTCCTTCACAGCCATGTTATGGACAAAAATGTGTATGACATAAATGAAAGGTATTAAAAATACCTTTCCAACAGTACTTCGTTAGTTCCGCTACCTCTCTTAGTTTATGAGATAAGTGACTTTTATTAAACCATTTATTTGTCCTTCAAACGGTCATAAATCCAAGATGGCTGACCAGCCACTTCCGTTCCTGGTGGTCTCAACTAACGGTAAAAAAAAGATGAACAAAATCTGAGCTTGGCAGCTATTCTGCATTTATGCCAATATAAACAAGAAATGAATAAAAGAAGCTTGAATCATTATAAGTTGGAAATGATTTTGATCTGTGTAGAGAATTCGAGATAAATTATTATATCGAATCGAATTTCATTCATCAGCAACGAAAATAATCCAATACACTTTACGTAAATATCAAGGGCATTTCAGACTTGAGTTTCTCTCTTCAGGACGGCGACGCAGAAACCTTCGCTGTTATTCTTCAATTAGATTGATAGAATAGAATAGTTTTAGAATAGAAAAGATTTCAATTGATTGCCTTAGATTGTCTTTGCCACTACTGACATGAACTAATCCTAGCCAGTGTAGGACAATCTAAGTTCATGTTAGTAGTGGCAAAGACAATCTAAGACAATCAATTGAAATCTTTTCTATTCTATAGCGTTTTCATTACGTCGCGTTATTTCAGATCAGAAAGGCCCAAGAGCGGGCGTGGGTACTGAGTTTGGGATTAGTATTGCATTGTCATCCAATTCTGACCTATGCACGACCAATTCGAGTCTCTAGCTCATCGGCAAGCTAGTCTAAAAGCAATTCTAAAATATTTACCGTACAGATCTATCTGTGCGGAAGTCATTAGAGAAAACTAACGGCATCGTTTTACTTTCGTAGTGCAAATTCGCGAAACCGAAATATGCACGCTTACTTTTTCTAAAAACTTAAAGAACCCTTCCTAGGAAGGGGCGTGATTCGTCCACATTTCTATTATATATCCTACTAAGAGTTTGGCATGAAGGCGTTAAACATCGTTAATCGTGAGAGGTCAGGAGTGAGCTCCAAAGTTTGACAAAAAGCCCCAAACAAAAGTGAATTGAATATTTGAATTTTCGAGTTATTCTCAAAATTATTTTTCAAATTTTCCAGCTTAATTGAGTCCATAGCAAGGACTCGATTTAAGGAGTAATATTTTTTCAAAATTTATTCTAATGTGAGATTGAAAGGGAAACAAAAGTTTAAATCTAGACTAACCTAGGTTCGAAGTTTCGAAAAATTATTGTGAAAGTTCAGATAAATAATATACAACTCGTTGTTGTTTGTGCTATAAAGCGCCATCCCGCGACGGTTGACACACACATCATTTAAATGGCAAATTTTTAATAAACTTCACAATTAAAATTTAATTGGCCAGTTGGTCTGGGTTCTTGTTTGACCATAAGAAAACGTGTCAGCCAAAAGCACCAGGCACACAACAACACACAACATTCAAACTCATTCACTGCCGCGACGCACATCAAATCGATTCGAGGTGCGCGTGTCGACCTTCAACATTCATTAAAGAAATTTAGTTTGATTTTTGGTTTGATTTATTTTTTCGATATTTTTGTCACATCATTTTTCAGTCACTGTCAACATATCCTTAGGATTTGCTTCTGTTACAAAAAATCCGATTCTTTTTCGCAGCCATTCATTACCCTGCATCGACACGTTTCGCACAACAAGTCGCCGAAGACTAAACTGGAAAATTGGCGAAAATTCAAACACGGCCGGCATCGTCGGTTGGCTTAAGCCAGGACGAACCCGGTTGACTCACTAACGAGAAACTTCGGCAGTGTTCAAAAAACTAAAGACACACGGCGTATATAGCAATATCATGACCTTTGGATACATACTTACATATGTATATTATATTACCATAGTGAGGACCTTTTCCAC